>OY754967.1:36724195-36921695 GCA_963576475.1 Molanna angustata | reverse complement strand
TTAATTTTCATTGAACCACCTCAGATGATCTCATGCGTGAAAGAAATATATGTAGATATAGAACTGTCCTTATTTTTTTTCCATGTAATCTTTTGGGTTTCTCAGGAGTGAATTCAAACGGAGCTATTGCTAGGTACTCACACTTAAAATCAATTCATTAAAAAAGGCTACACTTGTCTTTAGGGATTCATTTTATTTATCGATGTCTCTCTGGAACAATTTTTCGAACATTATTTGATTTCATAAAACTCAGAGTTAATAATAATAATTATTTAATAATATTTTATACAGCGCCGTTTAATAATTCAGGATCATTCCAATGGCGCCTATATTCTTTATTATTTTGCTCTAAGAAACAAAGCTGTTTTCAGTCCTTTAGAGAAAGTGCTCTTGCACTACGGACATCTGGAGGCAATCTTATCCACTTTATAGGACCATTCACACTTAAGCATCAATCTTAGTAAGCCACTTGGTCGGCACTGTCCATCTCCTTTAGGGAGTTTTTACTCTGTAATCTAGAAGACCTGAGTGTGAGATGCCTCCCAGATAGCTCTTGAATGCATTGTGCAGCTCTTGAATGTATTGTGGTGTCAGGTTATCCAAGTCATTAAAGACCGTCAAACATTTTTTTTCGCTCTGGACACTTCAACTAGAATAGTTCGTTAAGTAGTGGAGTTATATGAAATTGTTTTTCCGCTGCATTTAAAACCATCTGTAGTCTATCGAGTTGAATCGAGTTATAATGAATTTCATCATTTAATCTTAACTCTGTAATTCGTTGTGAAATCAATGTGTGAAATAGAGTTTTAAAAACAATACAAAATACGCAATATATGTACAGGTTAAATAAGGATAAATACATATTTACATATGTAAGGTCCAACTTTAAATAGAGAATTTCTCGTGTTTTGAAGTGAGTCACATTTTACAACACACAAATAACTAAAACAGTACATAAATCTCATTCTAGGCATCATAATATTAAGGAATATAGGTACATAAATATTTACATTGATATAGAAACAATTATTTTGAAAAAAAAAACAACCCAAGCAAAAATATTAAAAAATATCACAAGCTTAATAATCCTAACAAGCAAAATAAAAATTCACATATTTTTTAAGATATTATTTTTTATGTTGCAGCATTTTTTTATAATTGCACTGGTAAATAATTTTACCACTTTACACCATAGTATGAATAATGATTTTGGCCAAACATTTTTTCATCACTCTACATTTTATTTTACCTACTCATGTTATCTATGGGGCAAAATTATTACAGATTAATTAAATTATGGGATTTTAAATTCAGATAATAATTTTTCAGTTGGAGAATCGCTTGGCTTTAGTAAAATAATGACAATATTTTTCCTTGAATAACATGTAATGAATTAAAGTGAGCAGAATATTATCCTCCCCATCCTATTATTCCAGATTTATTTAAATAAATATGTAGGTATCAATGTTCCCTGTAATTTGAGTAGGTGTGCGCGCGCACACGCGCACACCTACTCAAATGTCTCCGCACACATGTTTTACCCTACGCACAGTCAATATTATATAAGAAAGTTTCCATTTCCATTTATTTCAAAAATTATCTTAGTTATTGTTGCTATTATATAAAATCACTGTGATAAATACCCTAAAAATATACATTTTAATGAAACATTGTGTATGTGTGTTTATGGGGGAGGGGTGTAAATTTATCGCACCGCCATTGCACAGATGCGTCGAAGATCCGCACATACTATAGAAAAATTAGAGGGAACGTTGGTAGGTATATAAATATAAATAGATTTATTTAAAAATCAATCTCTAACCCATGTCAATATTCAACATGTATTAGAACACAAAAACGTAAGTATTTATTAAACAAATTATATACAATCTCTTTTTGATAAAGAAACGTTTAGTTTGGCGCCCATTGTTACCAACCGCACCTGTTTTAGCCAAACCACAAAAATAATTGGTACACCAAGATGGAAGGTCTAATGATCACTCGTACAATTATCTTCTCACAGTTTCTGACCGCCTGATATATTTAAAATCCAGGCTAGGTTTATCATAACACGGTTCATTTGTTTTTTTTTTATATACTCATAGATCTATATATCTGCGGTTTTTTTAACATATCTTGTTACATTAATTTTAATTAAGGTTTTTATGCTCCTTTATTATGGCCATTGAGGTATTAAAGCTAAAATAATTTTATACATATATATTATTATTATTATATTGAGGTGACAAGCAGGCAACATAAAGCTGATGTGCTTGAATAAGTCCACAGTGTCACTGTAATAGATCTAGTCCGTTCTTAAAGGAGTTGACACTCTCAGCAACAACCAGATCCTGAGGCAGCCTGTTCCAAGCATCCACAACCCTATTACTTAGGGAGTGTTTATGTGGATTATGAGCAAACACACTTCTATTCAACTTCAAGCTATGGCCACACAATTGCTCATTTTATGTTACGACAATTTGTTATTTTTTATTTACTATTTATTATTTGTATGTTACGAAAATTTTGACATTTTTCACATCCATGAGCTGTGTTCAGGAGTGTTTTCAGAACATGACACTTAGAAGTGCACAGTACATTTAAAATTAATAACTAATAGAACTTATATGGTGAAAAGGTCAATCTTGAGGAGACCAGGACTCATATTGAGCTCAAGTGCAGCGGATTTAATGAAAACTCATTCAAGAGGTCCGTGGTAAAATTTAAATAGAGCCAGATTACGATTATATTCCAAAGTAGGTACATCATAAAAGAGGTGTATTTTTCCAAACTGTTTGATTTTTTTCTTAAAGAACAAATACTTATGTCCTTGAAATAAGATTATATACATCCTCATACATTATATAAACTAAACAAATGTTATTACTAAAAAAAGTTAAAAAATAATAAACAATCCTATTTATTGCCATATGACAATTCATTTCGACTAACCAGTGTAAGCAATATTTTAGGTGAGATTGTATAATGAAATAAATTCCCCCTCTGCTGGGGATCGCACCCAGGACACAGAAGCCAAACGCCATGCCATAGAAGGGAGGTATAATAAGTTGATTTTGGTACTATAAGTGAACTAAAAAATAAATGATTTGTTGCTGTAATGCAAAACATAATTCCGTTAATATATCATCTACAGGAGTTGTACCAAAAATATGAATGATAGCATTAAGAAAACTTGATATGCCCAATTTTGTAGTCTTCCTGCCCATTCCCACTTGTCGTATATCGGGCACGATAAAAAGTCGTGTGATCTAGTGGAAATATCATGTTGTGAATAACTAAGCAACTTGAAAACTCCTCCGTTCTTTGTTTTTTCACCGTTTACTCCGCAAAGAGACTGAATAATAATTATAATAATAATAATAAGATCAATTTATAAAGCGCCGTTTATTGACAACCATGGTCACCTCAAGGGCGCTTTCAGTTTGCAAAAAAATAAGTTAAAATTAGTCCTATAGCTAACACATTGAAAATGGTGAAACATAAAACTTAAAAAAATACGTAGAAATCACAAATTAATCTAATTATATACATATTACATAATCCAGATGAAATTAATTATAAAAAAAATAGTCGATTCAAAGTAAACAGGCATAATAATAATAATAAACCCTTGCACCCCGCGCAAGTGTAGATTTTATTGCCATATGGCAATTTTTTCAACTAACCAGTGAGAATTTAATTCATTTATTTATTTATGTAAACGCCTTAAATGGGCTTTTACATGCACATTTACAAATTATTAAACATATGTTCATGAACCACCAAGCAAAATACATACATACATAATAATAAATAGGTATAAATAACAACAAAAAAATATCAAGAAAAAACATGTATAAATTTACAAAATATAAAGGTAGTAACGTACAATAAAAATAAAATTAAAGAAAAACAAGCAAAGGATTAAGCAAAAAAAAATGAAAAGAAAAAAGAAGAAAAACCCAGAATTTATAAATTCTTAAAGAGTCTCTCTTTATATTCATATATTCATTCATACCATCACGGCATATCCCACAATGTGGGGTAACCAGCGAAAGGTGTGCGGGTGTGCATTGCCCTATAAAAGGGAGAAAAACACATTTATGTATACGCACACACCAGTCTCGTTTCACCAAAAAAGACACTACATTTAGAATGGGTGGTGAACCTCATTTCTGAACTATGTGAGATGTTTTTGTTGCCTGTTGTATTTTCGATTACCCGGCTCTTACGGGACACTCGAAAACAATGATTTAAAAGAATGGAAGCACTATTCTAAGCGGGTGCCTCACAGCTACTATTCATATATTGAACAGCAAAAAAATAAATTTCTCCTCTGCTGGGGATCGAACCCAGTACACCCCAACAGAAACCAATCGGCTTACCAACTGTGCACGGCGGTCGGCATAGTTGGACTAAATGTTAACCATTCATTTTATTTTTATTCATAACAGCTTGCTAACAATGTAAGTTATAGAGTCAACCAGTCTTCTTTGTATGTACCTACCTATCTGCGAGTTGTTAATGATTTCAGCTATTAACCATTAAACGTCTGAATGCATTAAGTTAAACCTCGGTTTGAATTACCTCACAACTCAAGCACATTCAACAGGACTCGGAGCTTCAGCATCATTGGAGCTATTATGTATAGATATTAGTTTGTGCTGAAAAGTCGGCATCGGGTTTCGATAAGAAGGAATATAACGTCCTACGCAATATCTCTTTCCGATGGTCATTTGTGCAAATCTTTCTTCTTTATTGACAAAGGAACGACGATTGCTCGTAATCCAGAATATCACTCACTCCCACGTATATACAACGAAGCTCGAAAGTAAATGCGTTGACTATTTCAAATGTATGTACATTACAATGGTATTTTGCAATTCCTTTACAATTTCATACGACCAATTTATAATTATGAATAGTCTGATATATAATATATAAATCTAATATAATTAGAAATATTATTTTAACATATGATAACACAGTGATAAACCCATAATCAGATTTTATTTTTTTAAAACATATGTACAGTCGTGCAATGGCTTCTTGCGATACAAATTCTCAAGTTACTTACTAACTATCCGCGTCTAAGATCATCAACCTATATTGTGTCCCTCCAGTGATTTGCAGCCATAATAGCATTCTCATTCGCTTGCCACAGATCCTCCTCAGAGCAACCTTCTTCCATAAGCGGGCAGTTCAGCAGGTGTGACATGTTCAGCGTCTCCCCACATTCGCATGCCATGTCCTGGTCATCCTCTAGCATTCTCCATCTGTCCAGGTTTACCTTACACCTTCCTTCACCCCTCCTTAGTCTATTCAGGGATTTCCAGGTTACATATGGTAGTCAGTGACCCGTTGGAAGTACCTCTGTTGGTTCATGGAAGTTTTCACTTCCTTCCACAGTTAAACTCTTCTCTTTTCGCTGGTTGAGGTTAGTGCGATTGTATTTCTGAGAAAACTGTTTCTAGACTTGAGTCTTGAGGGCGGGAGGATGTGACCATATAGCGGATGTCGAGAGTAATTCTGCTGTCTCATCTTTTCCTCTTCAGAAGCTACGACCCAAGTTAATAGAAAACGTTTATACCTAGTCGTTATATTATTTAAATAATAGCGGAATTATTACAAAGTGTTTTATAATATTTCAATAAAAATACGTATAAAAATGGGTTTCCATCATCAAATGGTAATGTAGGTACAAAAACTTTATTTAACTATTAAAATGTTAACGAATACAAATGAATAGTATTAAATTTGATAATTTTGTGTAATCCCTTCAATGGCTTCTCTAGAATGAACAAACATTCCAAAGTATTTTTCACAAAATTCGATTACAATAACCGAACTTTTTTGTTTAAATTGGTTAATTTCCTCAGCGAAAACATTCGGTCATTATAATATAAAATGGGGAAAAAAGTTGGTATATTTGTTTGTTAAGTTTTCTTTGTATTTTATTTTTGTTATATATGATGCTGATGGTTTTTTCCATTATAAAATAAAATAAAATATGATTTTTTTCACGTGCATTTCTAAGCATCTTGTTTTTATTTCTCTTGACGTTTATCAATGATTGATTGACAATAATTCAAATAGCATTCGTGAAAAAAATATATCAAGGAAATGCAGACTAGTCATTTCAAATCGTGGTGAAAGAATTTGATGAATAGATCAGCGAGGTTTTAGAACAAAACAAAAAGTCCATTCTGATAGTTGTGAACATAGGTACATATAATGAGTGAAAGTTTGCAAATGACCAATGGGTATCTATTACGATTATGATCTTTAATTCATTACATTGAAGATTGAACTATGCAGAACGTGAACTCGTTCAATTGTGTGAAGTGATAGAGCATTGTTCTTTTTTTTTCAATTAAAAATAAATCTGCCTAGTGACAGTTCGCTTTCGAGCGACGCATTTCGATGGAGATGAAAATTATCGTAATTATGGAAGTAAAAAAACGTTATATCATTTTGTGTTATCGAAAATACAACAGGCATTTATTTAATTATTTTATTTTATCTTAAATTTACTAATTACTTATTTTCGAATATTTTTATAGTTACATACACGCAAACATTGGATTTTTTCCCTGTCGGGAGTCTATGATGTTTTATGGCAAATTTTGAAATACTATAGATAACTGACAAATATGTACTAGTTGCATGTAACACATGAGATCCAACTGTCGATAGCGATAGTATGTATAGTTGAAGAATATGTACCAAACTATAAACCCATAAATAAAAATTATTGAATATTTTCAGATATTTTGTTTTCTATACAACATATGTAGGTATGTATGTCAAGATAGGATAGTTTGGAGGAAGTTCCTTTTTTCCTACCCAGAATATGCAAATAGCATGATGGTATATATGTATGTTTGGAGATGAAGTATCAAACTATTAAGTCTTCTTACATATTGTGTATAGGCGACTGCCATACAAAATGTATGAAGCGATGTCGTCACTAAATTCAATTTTTAAAAAAATTGTTAAAAAAAAATTGAGATCTTCTACAACAATGTTAATATTTTTTATAGAAAATTAAATTATCTAGTTGGGGTGTTTCGGCTTTTTTCGATAATTGTAAAAGTTTTGGAAATATAGGCAGTTAAACTCATAAATTTATCATAAAAAAAATATTTTTCTTAATAAAAAATGTTTGAGAAACCCTGGAATTTTTTTGAAAAAACTCATTTGAGATTTTGTATTTGTCTATGTTTGTACCAATTTTCAGCGTTCTAGCGTTTATGGTTTCTGAGATATATGGAAAAATAAAATAAAAATTCAAAAGTTGATAACCCCTGACTGAAACAAAAATTCAAAATTCCGAGTATAAAAGTTTTGTAGGCCTGTAACTGTTTATATATTCTGAAATTTTAGGCTCTGTAAATTGAGCGGATCAAAAGTTATAAGGGGGGGACGGACACACAGACACACACACAGACACACACACAGACACACACACAGACACACACACACACAGACACACGAAATGTTCTACTCCGAATTCTGAGTAAATCCGTGTATGGAACATATATGCTGCGAAGCCTCTAAGTTGGTGTTTTTTGACTTCAAAGTTGGAAAAGCCGTGAAAAAAGTAGACCTCTCCATACAATTCTCGCGTATTCTGGCTTGATACATTGTCGATATGTTAAGAGAACAAAGTTCTCCTGAACAAATCGACAGTTGGAATATGTAGATAATTACAAAGTGACTAAAGATTTTTTTATCCAACTGTCGATTTGTTCAGGAGAACTTTGTTCTCTTAACATATCGACAATGTATCAAGCCAGAATACGCGAGAATTGTATGGAGAGGTCTACTTTTTTCACGGCTTTTCCATCTTTGAAGTCAAAAAACACCAACTTAGAGGCTTCGCAGCATATATGTTCCATACACGGATTTACTCAGAATTCGGAGTAGAACATTTCGTGTGTCTGTGTGTGTGTGTGTCTGTGTGTGTGTCTGTGTGTGTGTCTGTGTGTGTGTGTGTGTCTGTGTGTCCGTCCCCCCCTTATAACTTTTGATCCGCTCAATTTACAGAGCCTAAAATTTCAGAATATATAAACAGTTACAGGCCTACAAAACTTTTATACTCGGAATTTTGAATTTTTGTTTCAGTCAGGGGTTATCAACTTTTGAATTTTTATTTTATTTTTCCATATATCTCAGAAACCATACACGCTAGAACGCTGAAAATTGGTACAAACATAGACAAATACAAAATCTCAAATTAGTTTTTTCAAAAAACTTCCAGGGTTTCTCAAACATTTTTTATTAAGAAAAATATTTTTTTTATGATAAATTTATGAGTTTAACTGCCTATATTTCCAAAACTTTTACAATTATCGAAAAAAGCCGAAACACCCCAACTAGATAATTTAATTTTCTATAAAAAATATTAACATTGTAGTAGAAGATCTCAATTTTTTTTAACAATTTTTTTAAAAATTGAATTTAGTGACGACATCGCTTCATACATTTTGTATGGCAGTCGCCTATACACAATAAGTAAGAAGACTTAATAGTTTGATACTTCATCTCCAAACATACATACATACATACCATCATGCTATTTGCATATTCTGGGTAGGAAAAAGGATCTTCCTCCATACTATCCTATCTTGACATACATACCTACATATGTTGTATAGAAAACAAAATATCTGAAAATATTCAATAATTTGTATCTATGGGTTTATAGTTTGGTACATATTCTTCAACTATACATACTATCGCTATCGACAGTTGGATCTCATGTGTTACATGCAACTAGTACATACATAATATCCAGGGATTTATAGATTTATATTTTTTTTTTATTTGATGTGTAGGCTCACATTATTATTCCATAGTTTTAAATAAAATATATTAAGGATCAAGAACACCTGCAATATATTTTTTGAGCAATTAAAAGTATAATGATATTTTTTTTACATCTCAATAGAGATGAAATTGGAATATTATAAGACAAACCAGGAACTCAAGGCACCTACAGGACTTTACCTGCTATCGGCTGGTATACGTCATCACTTTATATAGTTGCGCAAAGTTCACCAAGTATGCATTCTTATTGATATATGCCTTCAATAAGAAGGCATAATTAAAGTTGCGCAAGCGCATAAAGTGATCACTTAAACCAGCCGATGACAAATGAGTTTCTGGTTCTCATATAAAATTCCAACTTCGTCTCTATTGAGATGTTACAAATTTGTCATTATACTTATTTTTATTGCTCAAAAAAGGTGTTCTTGATCTCTAATATATTTTATTTCAAACTATGAAATATTATGTGAGCCTATACTTATATATGTATAAAAACCAACTCCCTGGATATTTGCGTATTAACAATCTTTAGTTTGCAATTATCTACGTATAATATATTTTAATTATCTACGTATAATATATTATTATAACATATTTTACATATTTGTAAGTTTTTTATCGATTCATCTAGGATTATAGATAATTAATATGATTAAGTCGTTTTTTAGTATTTGTTTTTGTATAGGTATATTTTTTGTAACAGTTAATAAATCAATACCGTTACACAATAAATGCCAAATTATATTATTTTTAATTAAACGTTAGCGTATATTTCAATCAAATACAAAGTCCTTCACATTTATATCGTGAGATAAATTCACATAGACTCGATTTGATTCATATATAAGTTATTTTTTGATTACATAAACACATTCATTACATATTTAACATAACATTATGTATCTTTAATAAATCGCCACAACTTGTATGTACAGTTGGTGCAAAGAAACAGCATACTAAGTTTATTGGAATGCTAGTAATTTTCCAAAATATTTTCTCAATGTGTTTCATATTTTATTAATAACAATAGGTACTGGAGCAGGTGTATTGTCAATGTTTTTATATCGCATTAAGAATACTATATGTAATTTGTAAATACCTACAAACTCATTAAAAACATTACTTCTAACACATATATTTTTTTAAAATAACCCATTCTGATGTTGAAAATACATTAATCATAATGAGACACTGCGATTGTTATGTCAGTAATATTGAAATATATAAAAAATATAGCCTATAAAATAGGCGCAAGCCCATATAGTGATCATTTTTTTTATATTATTTTTTTTGCTTCGTTTGTATTGAATATATATGCTTTTGAGAATTATTACAATGTTCTTGATACAAGAATATTACTTACATCCTCCTGAATTCTAAGGAAATTCTTTTGCTATAGGTAAACGATTGTTTATTTTATGATGGTATTATAACACTAGATTTCATCACGCCGCATTTTTACCAATGTCGGATATGTTGAGAAATATATATAATTTCAACATAAAAATAATATGTATATAATTTATTTTAAAAATGTGATCAAATGCGAATACATACTAAACTTATTCCTAACCTCAAATAGCAAAGGCGTTGATAACGTTTTAAATTTTCAATTCAATTTATAAAGCAACTCGCTCACGCGAGTCACTATTGTCATTAAAGACTTACTAAACCTAGCCGAAAATTACACGGGATGCAATAAAATACAACGAAATAATAGTATGAATTTTTATTTTATTTTATTTTTTTATTTAAGACACCAACAGAACATTAAAATATACACACACAAGTTAGCACATGATACAAACACATAAGGTCTCCAATGCTATAATGTGTACGTAAATCTTAAATCCCCTTATTTTTTTGGTTAGATTAAGTTACTCTTTAATTATTATAGCGACTCGCGTGAGAGAGTTGCTTTACGATGATATCAACACCTTTGTTATTTGAGGTTAGTAATAAGTTAGTAATATGTATTCGCATTTGATCACAGTTTTCAAATAAATTATATTTCTTAACATATTCTTTACGTTGATGTATGATACCTACTTTCTATTTTTGACACTACTTATTATTTTTTGTGTTGAAAATTTTCGCGTTGTGTCAACTTTGATAGCTTATCCGATATTGGTAAAAATGAGCTGTGGTGTATTGTAAGGTCTAGTCAACGCTACAACATACATATGTACATAGTATGTAGTCTGTAGTGTCTTTTTAATCTTGCCTGCCTCTAGTCGCACTCTTGAGTTGTCATTATTGAACACATTATCGCAGGTGCCATAGTGTAATATGCGTAGTCGGTATCAGGCGGTGAGAAAATAGAAGGAGGTTGTGAAATAAAATATTTTTCTCCTTTTGCTATGCGTTATTATTTGCCGCGGCACCACCACCGTACCACTGGTTAGTATGAATACAAGATCGAGTTTGCCTTGAATGATAATAATGTCCATAGAAGAGAACCGAAGGCGGTATGGAATGTTGCAGCATCCAATACTCATATTATTACGTACATATGTAAACGGCCACCATTAACACCGCCAATTTCATGGAATCCTGATACATGCTTATTGCTATTGCAAATGCAATACAATTATTACATACAGTGTGAGAAATCAATTTAATGTCTACACACTAACACACACAAGTGCTCAGTAATCTTTATAAACGAATCGATCTAATTTGAAATAAATCGAGATGTGAACAACGCAATTCTCTCAACTTGAAAAAAAAACATAAATGAAATTTAAAACATTGCGAAAATTAAACCCGCCATTGAACATTTTTTATTTTTTACTTCATTTAAATTATTATGTGTTCAGTGTTCTGCTGAGATATGATAAATAATCAATTTTTATACATTTTTTTTGTTGACATAGAAGAAGTATTTTTACAATTTTAATAATAAATATATTTAACCAAAGTAATCAATCAATCAATCCGAAGTAATTATACAATTTTAGAGGCAATACTGGTGTCATCTGTGTGTGTTTTACAAAAGCGCTTAGGCTTTTATTTTAGAATTGTCGTTGTGAATAAAAAATGGCTTGAATACACTTGAAATTTGCTTTAAATAGATGTGTGTGTGTGTGTGTGTGTGTGTGTGTGTGTGTGTGTGTGTGTGTGTGAGGGTGTGTGTGTGTGTGTGTGTGTGTGTGTGTGTAACAGAACGATTAACGGGATGAATTTTCAATCCAGTAGAAATGGTTTCTAATTTCGCCTCTTCCAATTTCATTCATCAAAAGTACAACCACGTGTGCATAGTGCATAGCTTATGAATATGTGAGGTACCTATTGTGTTTTTGTTTCAAGGGCAACAACAAATAATAATTAAAATATTATAGATATTACATGTGTAAGACCCATTGCCACCTACGGAGTAGAGACCAGAGCAGACACAACGAGAACAAAATCTCTTCTGAGAACACCAGAGATGAGGACATTGAGATGTATAACCGGAAACACTCTTAGAGACCGAATTCGAAATACTGAAATAAGAAAAGAGTTTAGTACGGAAGAGATCGTCAGATGGGGAAGACAGCTGAGGCGATATTGGAGCTCGCATATTAACAGAATGGATGAAAATAGACTCCCACGTATCGCTCTCCAGGAGAACCCAGCTGGAAGAAGACCACCAGGAAGAAGACCACCAGGAAGACCTCCAAAGAGATGGCGAGACAGTTTGGCAATCCACATCGCAGGAGACAGAATAGCGATAGAAACAGATCTTCGAAGAAGAAGAAGATATTTTGATAAATATTTTGAAATAATTCATTTGTAGTTGTCGATTCGTACCTTTGAGTTTTTTACAAAAGAAAACGTTATACAATGTTATAAAAAAAATAGGACAAGCTATTTTACATGGTATTTTTCGTATCGCACGAGGGGGAGTGTCAGTTCACGTGGTTCCTCGTTCTTTATAGAGACAACATGCCATTGTAGTTTTTTTTTTCCTCGTTGTAAAATTCACGATCACCTTTTAATTAATTTAATCTGCAATATTTAATACAGAGCTAATGAAAGCGTGGATCTCGATTAAAATTGTCTGTGAAGGAGGAACATAGCTGCTTATGGGAGAGATCACGACTTGTATCTCGGATGTTGTTGATGTTTCCTTGCTAAAATATTTAGCACTATGATTGGTTGTTTATGGTTTTCCACCTTTCCCAAGCAACCTTACAGAGCCCTGAACCACATACTCGAGTAAAACAATGCCATTATAGTTTATGCCTCAGACATCCTCAAACTTTATTATTCGTCGAACGCTCGAAAACTCATTTCTGAAGTCGGCCTTTAGTATCTGACTGCTGATCCAAGATTCCCGGTGGAGACCCAGATTTTAATTATGTTTTCAGTCTGGATCTGTGAGACGATTAATATCGCAAGTCTCCAGAATGTGGCTACTTGTTATTGCGTGCATGTTAAATTCATATTTGAAATAATACCTTTAGTATCTGACTGCTGATCCAAGATTCCAGTTGGAGCCCCAGTTTTTAATTATGATTCAGTCTGGATCTGTGAGACGTTTGATATCGTAAGTTTCCAGAATGTGGCTAATTGTTATTGGGTGCATGTCAAATTCATATTTGACATAATACCTGTTAGTTGCCCGAGAAGCGATATAAAAAACTTACAAATCCTAAAATGTACCTATATTTTTTATTACAATCTATTTCAAAGCATGGCATTTCAAAGCAAGTATATCATCGTGTACTTAACAGAAATTTACAATAAAAAGGTATTTTTTAATAAGCCTTATCGTGTAAAATGAGAAATCGCAAAGAAATAGACATATGCACTATACATGTGACGATATATAGATGTTTATAATCAGATTTATTTTTTCGTATATAATTATATTTTAAAAGTATGTATATTTGAATATTAATACTCAAAAAATAAGTAACTAGCAACGAAACATCCTATATAATTATATAGCATCAAACCCTCTCTTAATTTGATTTTTCATAATAATGAATTAAAATTCTACAATCTTTGAGAATCAATGATAACACATAATATGTATGTATTAAACATTATAACAATGTTATTTACAACAGGTGTGGCTTGCAAAGATATACAATTATTTCAATAACAATCATTTTGACTGACCGATATTACATACTACCACCAATATAACTGGTTCAACTAGAAACGTGATTAGTGTACAATGTATAGATATTTATAAAGTCTTCTTCTTCTTTCATTAGGCCCAGGGCCTGTTTTATGTTTCATTTTCAGTCTGTGGACTGCCAACTATCTCGCCATCTTTTTGGTGGGCGTCCTCGTGGTCGATACGCTCATAAAGTGTTAAGAAATAAACAAATTTATTTTAATAATATATTCCTGATATTATTTCTAAATATGTTCAAAAGATTATTGAGAATTCTGTATTTTACTAGTCATTTTGCCTGGATTATTTTAAGGCCTTTTTGAATAACAAATAGTAAAATAGTAATAATTTTTTTCACTTTTTATACTTACTTTACTTTCCGTGTCCGGAACACCATCATATTCGTTGCCCCCAATATTCGGCCACTCGGATTCCACTAGTGTTTGATATCACTGTGTCTTGGTACGTGCATGTCGCTCCTATCATGGGATATGACAGTAGGTGCACGTTGTCCTGTCTGGCGCCACACTCGGATTCCACTAGTGTTTGCTATCACTGTGTCTTGGTGCGTGCATGTCGCTCCTATCATGGGACATGACAGTAGGTGCACGTTGTCCTGTCTGGCGCCACACTCGGATTCCACTAGTGTTTGCTATCACTGTGTCTTGGTGCGTGCATGTCGCTCCTATCATGGGACATGACAGTAGGTGCACGTTGTCCTGTCTGGCGCCACACTCGGATTCCACTAGTGTTTGCTATCACTGTGTCTTGGTGCGTGCATGTCGCTCCTATCATGGGACATGACAGTAGGTGCACGTTGTCCTGTCTGGCGCCACACTCGGATTCCACTAGTGTTTGCTATCACTGTGTCTTGGTGCGTGCATGTCGCTCCTATCATGGGACATGACAGTAGGTGCACGTTGTCCTGTCTGGCGCCACACTCGGATTCCACTAGTGTTTGCTATCACTGTGTCTTGGTGCGTGCATGTCGCTCCTATCATGGGACATGACAGTAGGTGCACGTTGTCCTGTCTGGCGCCACACTCGGATTCCACTAGTGTTTGCTATCACTGATGTCGCTCCTATCATGGGACATGACAGTAGGTGCACGTTGTCCTGTTTGCCGCAACGCTCGGATTCCATTAGTGTTTGTTATCACTGTATCTTGGTGCGTGCATGTCGCTCCTATCATGGGACGTGACAGTAGGTGCACGTTGTCCTGTCTGGCGCCACACTCAGATTCCACTAGTGTTTGCTATCACCGTGTCTTGGTGCGTGCATGTCGCTCCTATCATGGGACATGACAGTAGGTGCACGTTGTCCTGTCTGGCGCCACACTCGGATTCCACTAGTGTTTGCTATCACTGATGTCGCTCCTATCATGGGACATGACAGTAGGTGCACGTTGTCCTGTCTGGTGCCACACTCGGATTCCACTAGTGTTTGCTATCACTGATGTCGCTCCTATCATGGGACATGACAGTAGGTGCACGTTGTCCTGTTTGCCGCAACGCTCGGATTCCATTAGTGTTTGTTATCACTGTATCTTGGTGCGTGCATGTCGCTCCTATCATGGGACGTGACAGTAGGTGCACGTTGCCCTGTCTGGCGCCACACTCAGATTCCACTAGTGTTTGCTATCACCGTGTCTTGGTGCGTGCATGTCGCTCCTATCATGGGACATGACAGTAGGTGCACGTTGTCCTGTCTGGCGTCACACTCGCAGATGTCTTCCTCTCTGTAACCCCATTTCTTGAGGTCAATGTAACAGCAGGTTACAGTAACCCGTTCTGAGCCTTTTGAGCGCTCTCCATGTTGGATAAGGCAGGTTGTGTCTCACTGACACCTCCTCCGCGGGTGGTAGCTGCGTGCGTTCGACACTATCACGCCACTGTGACAGCTTTCGGGCCTCGGGAGGCCAACTATAGGGGCGGAAATCTCCAGGGTTTTATTGGTGGTGGAATGATTGATTTACTTTTTATAAAACTTTGTTATTTAGTATATTGTAATGTTAATTATATATGTGTGTTATATATTTTAAAGAAGGTAATGAAATGTTAATATTATTAATAAAAATGATTTTGTGTGAAACCGCATTTGTATTATTTGTGGTTTAATGACTGAGGTATGTTTGTTTTGATAACTTTAAATCGAAAGTGAAATACATACATATTATATACTTAACTTATAATTTTATAATGAAATGGTTCCTCAGACATTTGGAACTTGTTTGCATATTATTACAAAAACAATTTAAAAATATTATTTATACGGCTTATATTATTAAGACGTATCTATGGTGTAATAAAATATAATTATGTATTCTGATAAACTCACAACGGTTTATTTATGATAATTGAAACATAATGAACGAATCAATATATCTCATCTGAAAATATTTGAGAAATTTTATATAGCAATTTTATATTTCAAACATAAAATAATATTTTTATGTCTATTTATGGCTTTAATATTTTTTTAAAAATCAAATAACAAAAATATACAATAATAAAAAAACGTAAAATAGTTAAAAAATATATATTTAAGAAACCTAGTAGTTTAACATTAGTTGTTTTGTATAGTGAGCACTATTACTGTTTTTTTCTGTAAAAGAATACCACAACATACATATATCCTTATTAGAATAGTGGTGGCCTTCAAGTGTTGATTTTTTTTATACTTCAGTTATTGTATGAGGCGTGCTTTTTTTTAAATTTACTACGGAAGACTATTAGAAATCACGTCTTTCATTGACAGACACTTTGGTCGGTGTAAACACCCCAACAGACACCTTTTAAGTTCAATAAATTGTTGTCTCCTTAAAGGTGTCCGTAATAGGATTTCCACTAATCAAAGTGTCTATTAATGGAAGGTGTGATTCCTAATTTTTCCGTAGTTAATATAAAAAATAGCCTTTATACCTACTATGACGTATGTAAATTTGGCAGTCCCTGGCTCATGGTGTATAACAAAATGAATACAAAAATTAACATGACATGCACAGAAACAAAAAAATATAATTACTCGTAAGGAACAAAATTTGATATGAACAAATTCAAAAATAAGCAATTGAAGCAAAAAAGGTTTTTATTAGATCATTATATTTATTGACAGATAAAACATATTTTTGATTAATTTTCTTACAGCTTATAATGAAAAATTCACTCTCAACTCAATTCAATGTAAGTAGAGTCCTGTTAAAATTTGATTTGAAATATTCGAAATAAAATTTCATCATGAGTAAGTACATATTATATGAACAGGAATAAGGTTGCTTAGCATTTCCTGAGATATGACCCTATAAAATGGAATGGATTATCTACCTCTAAAGCGATTTCTCTAAAGGACTGAAAACAGCTTCATAGAGCAAAACGAAATTGAACCATCATTTGCCCATGAAATGATTATTGTGAACATTTTTATCATTGTTTTTCTACAAGTCTAAAACAGTTTCGGCAGAATTTGATCCCAGGTAGCTATACTAGATATACATACATTCATACCATCACGGCATATCCCACAATGTGGGATAACTAGCGACAGACTTGTGGGTGTGCATTAACTTAGTAAAGTAATCACGACACGCATGTATATCATCGCACTACAGTTTCGTCTGACCAAAAAAGGCACTACGTTCAGAATGGGTGGTGAACCTCATCGTTGAACTATGTGAGATGTTATTGTTATTAAAATGATGATAATTTAAATGAGTGGAAGCACTATACTATAGTAACCGCTGTGACACCGAGCCAAGTATCTAAATTATCTGAGAAAATTAATATGATTACGCAGTACATCAAAACATGTTATCAACATCACGTTGATAGGTACACGTGGGAATCCGAAAAAAATCTCCATTATATCGAAACGAGTTAGCAATCGACGACATCTTCATAATTTATTAATATATTACCATCGGTCGCTGTAGTAAAAGTGAATTCTTTAGTTACTTTCAATTTTTTTACTAATAATTAATTAGGTAGTCAAATTATACCGCGCACCTCCACTTTCATTCTTGTCTTTGTAATACATTATCTTTGAGAGATAGGGACTTACGAATGTGGGGCGTGTCTTGTCGTCAAATTTACCCATCTTTTGACATTATTTTCACTTTTTATTTTATTTTTATCTTTTTGACTCTCATTTTCATTAGGAATGCTGTCATACGAGTTAGTTTTTTTAAAATTTCGTCAGAAGAGACGATCGAGCGTCAGATTTGGCGTATGGCACAATCGCATGTCATACAGGACACCCAGCAAACCCAAAATTGAATATTTTTATGACCCTTGACCTTGGGCATACGGACACAATAATATGCACACCTACTGTATGCAATATTTTTTCGCGAAGAACATTTAAAATTTCGAGACCTTCTTTAAATAGCAAGAATAATAATCAAACTAGTGAACAACTCTGCCGTTAGATTTTCATATTCTCTTTCGATTGAAGTATAATTTACTTCATTGGTCTTGAAGTTTTTTAGTTACTGACAATAAAAAAATTAAAAAATATTTTTACTCTAACTAATTTTACAAGAAAAGTGTTTAACAAATTAAAATTTTATACAATGGTACTAATATGCAAAAATATACAGATCTTTTATTCCATGACGTATCTTCTGAATGTTTTGGGGAAAAGATTGTCAAAATTTACCATTTAGCCTACTAGAGACTTTTAAGATAGATTTAGCAGACAAGAACCAATATTACTATATTTGCAAATTACCTTATCAAAGCAATTACAAGATGGAGCATGGAATACGAGCAATGTAATAAAAATCTATTCCAACTGTCGATTCGTTCATGAGAATTCAATTCTCTTAATGAATCGACATTATTAAGCCAAGATGCGTGTACGAAGGAAAATTTTATATGTTGTAGTGGACTTTTTGCATGCTAATAACACCAACTAGAGGCCTCGCAGCATATATGTTCCCATACATGGATTTACTCAGAATTCGTAGTAGAACATTTTATGTGAGTTTTGTGTGTGTGTGTCTGTGTGTGTGTGTGTGTGTGGTGTGTCTGTCCCCCCCTTATAACTTTTGATCCGCTCAATTGACAGAGCCCAAATTTTTAGAATATATAAACAGTTATAGGACTACAAAACTTTTATACTAAGAATTTTGAATTTTTGTTTCAATCAGGGGTTATCAACTTTTGAAATTTAGGGTCGTTTTTCCATATATCTCAGAAACCATAAAAGCTAGAACGCTGAAAATTGGTATAAACATAGACAAATACAAAATCTCAAATTAGTTTTTTTTTTAAATTCCAGGGTTTCTCAAACGTTTTTAATTAAGAAAAATATTTTTTTTCCAACTGTCGATTTGTTCAGGAGAACTTTGTTCTCTTAACATATCGACAAGGTATCAAGCCAGAATACGCGAGAATTGTATGGAGAGGTCTACTTTTTTCACGGCTTTTCCAACTTTGAAGTCAAAAAACACCAACTTAGAGGCTTCGCAGCATATATGTTCGATACACGGATTTACTCAGAATTCGGAGTAGAACATTTCGTGTGTCTGTGTGTGTGTGTGTGTGTCTGTGTGTGTGTGTGTATGTCTGTGTGTGTGTGTGTCCGTCCCCCCCTTATAACTTTTGATGCGCTCAATTTACAGAGCCTAAAATTTCAGAATATATAGACAGTTACAGGCCTACAAAACTTTTATACTCGGAATTTTGAATTTTTGTTTCAGTCAGGGGTTATCAACTTTTGAATTTTTATTTTATTTTTCCCTATATCTCAGAAACCATAAAAGCTAGAACGCTGAAAATTGGTATAAACATAGACAAATACAAAATCTCAAATTAGTTTTTTCAAAAAATTCCAGGGTTTCTCAAAAATTTTTTATTAAGAAAAGTATATTTTTTATGATAAATTTATGAGTTTAACTGCCTATATTTCCATTTTTTTAAAAATATCGAAAAAAGCCGAAACACCCCAACTAGATATTTTAATTTTATATAAAAAATAAAAACATTGTAGCAGTACATCTCAAATTTTTTTTTACAATTTTTATAAAAATTGAATTTAGTGACGACATCGCTTCATACAATTTGTATGGTAGTCACCTATACACAATATCAAAGAAGACTTAATAGTTTGATACTTCATTTCTAAACATACAATATACATATACCATCATGCTGTTTTCATATTCCGGGTAGGAAAACAAGACTGACCTCCATACTATCCTATCTTGACTACCTAGGTACATGTGTTGTATAGAAAACTAAATATCATAAAATAATAAATAATTTGTATTTATGGGTTTATAGTTTGGTACATATTCTTCAACTATACATACTATCGCTATCGACAGTTGGATCTCATGTGTTACATGCAACTAGTTTATGATAAATTTATGAGTTTAACTGCCTATATTTCCATTTTGTTTTTAAATATCGAAAAAAGCCCAAACACTCCAACTAAATAATTTAATTTTCTATAAAAAATATAAACATTGTATTTAGCACATCTCGAACTTTTTTTAACGCTTTGCTTCATACAATTTGTATGGCAATAGCTACACACAATAATCTAAGAAGACTTAATAGTTTGATACTAATCTCCAAACATACATACCATCATGCTGTTTTCATATTCTGGGTAGGATCAAAGGACTGACCTCCTTACTATCCTATCTTGACATACATACCTAGGTACATGTGTTGTATAGAAAACCAAATATCTTAAAATATTAAATAATTTGTATTTATGGGTTTATAGTTTGGTACTTATTCTTCAACTGTACATACAATCACTATCGACAGTTGGATCTCATGTGTTACATGCAACTAGTTATTGACAAATATAGCTGCTGTCCTTGACGAGTCCGCTACAGGATTTTCAATTACTGAATCTCTCATTGCTATGATCTGTTATTATATTCAATCTTTTTTTGTCTTTTTTTTGCTTTTCTTTTGTTATCCTTATTACATATATTTTTACTCCTCACCAACCCAAAGAGTGGGGAGTTATGATTTCGCAATTTTAAAGGCACAATGTATCTGTGCTTATGCGGTGTGCTATATACGGCGTGTTTAGTTTCCTTTATCAATTATAGACTAAAGAACTCGTTCGATTCTTTTCAAATTTTGTAAAAAAGTACCTATATCTAACACTCGATTATACCCCATTAGATTTCGAAGGATATCTGAATAGTGCTTCTCAATTTTTTCAACTGTCAAACATTTCAAAGTCACCCCAAGCTCAGGAAACGTAAAATTTGAATTTATTTTCAAATTGGTATAAAAACACATCACTTTCACAAAATGGCATTGACGAAATGTCAAATTTTCGTAATAAAATAATTAAATAAAAAAAATATTGTAAAAAATCATTTTACAAAAATGTTGAAAATATTTCATAAAATTTTAATACTTTGTGTAGTGACTTGTGACTTGGTTGTGAGGAGTATAGCGTTGCCTACAACCCACTCGTTTATTTAATCATGTTAAACTTACTACTACTACACATTACATTGTATATTATCATCATCTCTGGTTGGTTTGGAAATTGTCGTTTAGCAATAAACCTGCCAGTGTTTAAATTATGTGTATAAGAAGACACAAAGAAGTAAATAAATAATAATATGACTTATCCATACTTTATTCAAAAAAGAAAACTTGGGTTTTCAAATTATTAAAACATAATTGTAGGTATGAATAATGCTTTCGAGAATTTTAAAATACATAGACGTAGATACAACTTTGGTCTGATTACATAAGAAAAAAGAAGACACTATCATCTATGTACTTATGTATTGAATGGTCCACGCTTTGTGAACACTGAAGTGATCTCTCTATTATGGCTTGTAACAATACTTAATGGTAACAGATAATATAATAGCAGATGGCGTTGGATTGATGTGTGAAGCGAGATACGGCAGCGGTGAGTTTACCCAAATAATTGGCCCCGTCTCACTTATATCAACTACCATCTTCATTGTCTCATTCTCATAATATATAGAGCCGTATCACACTAAGCGGCGTTTTTAACGCTGCGGATAAAACCACTATTTCTTGGTACAAGCATGTCGCTCCCAGCACGGGACATGACAGTAGTGCACGTTGTCCTGTTTAGCGCCACACTGGCAGGTGTCTTCCTCTCTATAACCCCATTTCTTGAGGTCACTGTAACAGCAGGAGATACCAGTTCAGTGTCTATTGAGCACTCTCTATGTTGGGTAAGGCAGATCATGTCCCACTAACATGCCCTCCGCGGGTGGTAGTTGCGTTGGTTCAATACACCACAGTGACAGCCGTCGGGCCTCAGGCAGGCCAACTATAGGGGCGGTCATCTCCGGGAAGCTTCTTCTGGACTAGAATCTTCTCTGATGTGGCTGTGCGCCAGACATTGGGTGTCTAGGGTCAGTTTGCTTGCTTGGATAGACAGCTGAGAGTAACTACGCAGAAATAAGCTATGGCGGCCTTCAAACAGTTTAAGAAGAAGTATCCCAGTGTTTTTGCACCTCTTACATCACCTGATCCGCAACTTCAGTTTCAATAATGGGGATTGGTTGATTAAAAAAACGACGTATTTCTTTCTTCGCTCCTATACGTCTTCAGTTATCCACTATGATTTTGTATAGCAGGTATACTGCGATACATCTGTTCCAGATACTTCCGTCGAAGAATTCATTTTTAGTATAATAGGTTCCTTCGCTGAACGTATAATGAACAACAACAAATAAAAATTGCTCTCGGAGCCCTCTAAATAACCACTCCCGACTCCTTGAAAAATAATAATCAAAAAGTGTGGATAGACGATACACGCTCGTAGATAGTTCATCTTAATATGAACATAATAGAATGGTCATGATCTCTGAAATTAACCATCCAATTATAAGGCTAGCTTATATTATAATATATTATATTATTTTGAATGCTTTGTACTTATTTTTTGATATCACTAAATTCGCATAACCTGTATCAAAAATATATTTACAAAAATACGTTTTTTTAGACGGATAAATATGCGATATTTAGAAAAATGTTTCGATCACATCTGCCAAACATTTTCTTGTAAAATCATTCATTGGAATCCTCCGCGGTAGAAACGCATACAAGGCGCTCCATTTCCTCATTACTCAAGCCGTCCGTGCGGCATCGTCTTTTAATCTGTCCGCGTAATTACATTTGAATCAAATAGATCAGATTTTCTATTCGCATAGATGGAAGAGAAAACAAATTGTAATCCGTCGATGAAGTTAAGGAGAAAAGGTACTCTAAATTGATTTTATTAAGATGACTGCCTTGAACGATCTCTAATAATATGATGTTTGATTTCCGTCGAGATCTGGATTCATAACTATACTGAGAATAATAATTGAACATAAAATGTCCCACGCACAATTTGTTCCTCTATTAATAATAATAATAATAATAATAAAATTCTTTTGTTGCTTTATACAACGTGGCGGACTTATTGCCCGCAGGCAATCTCTACCAGTCAACCACCATGGTAAATACAGCCAGTAACAGGGATAGAAGAATACAAATAGAGAAATAGAAAAAAAAATAATAATAATAAATAAATAATAATAATAAATAAATAAAAAAAATAATTAAATAAATCAATCATAACTTAAAAATACAAAGTAAATATAAGAATCAAAAAAAAATATATGTATAAATAAGAACAAAAATAAGAATAATAAAAAATACATCAGATAGATACACTATGTTTATTGGATGGAGGATAGGAGAGGAGAAAGGAAGAGGGATAAAGGGAAAAAGACGTGAATTTGTGTTTATGTGGATAGAAAGTGTGACTTCAGACGCTTTTTGAATGCTATTAAATTAGTGGCATCTCTGATACTCTCCGGCAATAGATTCCACGTCCGAGCTGCATGAACTGTGAACGAGTAAGTATAAGTAGAGGTGTGGTGTATTGGTATTGTAAGTGTGCTATTATGTTGGGACCGTAAGTTAAGGCCATGTGAGGATAAGTGGGAGAATTTCTCTTTGAGGTACGTGGCTGTAAGAGGGTTATTAAGAATTTGGTAGAGTAGGGAAAGAACATGTGAATCTCTTCGTTGACGGATCTTTAACCAGTTCAGTCGTTGCCTGCTCTCGGATACGTGGTCGAACTTCCTGAGTCCAAACACGTATCGAATGCAGACATTTTGTAACCGTCCGAGTTTGTTAATTTGTTCTTCAGTTGCATCCAGGTAGGCAACGTCAGCGTAGTCAAGTAATGGTAGCATGAGTTGTTGAGTTAGAGTGATTTTAGTCTTAACTGGTAAATAGTTTTTAAGTCGGTTTAGTCCATGAAAAGTACGAAAGATCCGTTGGCTTACTCCCTTTATATGACTGGACCATGAAAGATTACAATTCATGATCAGACCAAGGTTTCTGACCTCTGGAGAAAATGGTATGATAACGTCGTCAAGGAGCACCTCAGGCATGGGTGAAAACTGTGTGGTTCTGAGAAACAGACGTTGCCCTCCAATTAATATTGAATGTGATTTAGAAGGGTTAATTTGAAGACCGTGTCTTTTTGTCCAATTTATTCTCTATTATGGTTTCATTGGAACTTGGGTCGCTTTTGATTGTACCTACCACATTTCCGCTCTGCATATTATAGAAACTATGATGTCCACTTCAAAAAACGATCGTAGCTAACTATTTTGATATTCATACATTTGTTTAAGATTTGACTATAAGATTATGTGTGTATACTATGTGCGAAGCTACGAAGTGTGAATAAAACACGTGATAAAATCTGGAAATCTGGTTTGGTCATATGATATTTCATCGACGTGATTTATCTTTTGGGACTTTTTTGTTTCATCATTGAAAGATAAACTTTGACTGAAAACTTAGTACGTGCATTAAACCTAGAACGACTTATACAATCTAGACGTGTTTACTATATTTTACCCTGATATAAATTGAAATGCATTTTTAAGTACTGTTGCTGCATCAATTGTTGTTTCCGCATCAAAACTGTTTAGAAAAAAAATATGCATTATATATAAAGCATATTTTACTTTATTTTGTGTTTTCTCTAGTGTTTCATAAAATTATGATTTTGCATACTGTTTTGATTTTATTTTATTTTGACTGTTTTTATTGACTTTTTATTATGACTAAGTTTAGTTTGTCGATCGACAATTCTTGATAGAACTCCATTGTACAATTCTTGATAGAACTCCATTTTATTATGATGTTTTTTTCTGTAATAAAAAAATAATTGACTGCAGTTATTGAGCGCAGTTCCGAAAACGGTGAATATGTTTCGTTTAAAAGATCATAATATTGTATATTGGACTGGTGTCAGGATTAACTAAACATAACGGAGTTACGTATGAGGATATTCGCATATCAGTACCTGCTTTATATACCTTCCAATCTATGAGAGTACCTTTACCATATTTCTATAGAACAAAATATATATTATGGGACCTATCATACATTTCCCATAACGCCATATTCATAAAGTTTCATTATAATATTTATTTACACAATTATTGTAGAGCATGAGCCTTCACCGTACGCCATAGATCGCTTGAGGCATCCAACGTTGTATGTAACTTTGTATAGTTTCGTCGGTCGGCGTGGTACAGCTTTAATGAGCTTCTACGGAATCGACATCGGTTTATGAGGCGATTTAAGACAGTCTTGCTGCCGGACAAGGTCGGTTCATTGTTCGCTTTTGATCAGCTTTATTCACAACCGATACAATACTGTACCTATGTACATACCGTGTTAAACACTTCATGGATATACAAATAATTCTAAGCTAGTAGATATCATAACATTAGATGCCTACTTATATAATTTAGGAAATGTTGGCGCAGATGACATACCCTACATCATTATTACTTACATCCATACTTTGAACGTGGCAACAACTTCGGACCAGCTTTATGTATTACAGTCCCATACCAAGAATGTGTAGACAGTATAACGATATGACAAGGGAGTGTCCTGATCTTGACGTGTTTGCTGATTCGCTCTCTGTTTTTAAGAAAAAAATTAACAGAAATAATTAAAAAAATAAAACAGAAAAATTTACAGTGACCTCTCAATTATTTGAACATATCCATATAGACGTAATTTCTCAATAATCTTTCCTAAATCATTCATTCCTTTATATCCACATTTATATCCCTTACCCCATAAATGAACTGAAACCATTATTTGCCCTATTCTTTCTTTAATTTTGTTTTATTTATGTATCTTTTTAACGTATTTATCAGTTTGAATTTGTACATTTATAAGACTGTTTTCTATGTAAATGTTGTATTCGCTATGGTAGTTTATGGTACTGACAGATACTCGTTTTGCGTCCGGGTAATAAGTTCAGCACATTATATTCACAATAAAAGGTTTAAATTATACTCTGGCGAACCAGCATAGGTGTAAGTATAGTATTACCGTGATCCATCCTATTAGTCATCTAATTTTTGGACAAACTATCATTGAATGGTTCTGATTGTATTTTAATCGCGTCAAAAGTGCAGCCTCGGGTGTGATGCTGATGAATAACAGACTCTAAGGTAGTTGATTCATCATTATTTATAATTGGTTATCGTTCTGGCAGCTCTAGTCTTTCGCCGGTCGTGGTGGACTGTCAAAAAAGTGCTCGGCGACCGGTTATGGGCGTATGAGTTTTAGTGCTCCACGCGGCACTGTGCCCCCTGGCAAAAAGAGTACTTTCTACGTTCCAATTTCGGCAGGTTTGATCACTTTCTCGATAGATTGTTCGCATACGCTCGATACGAGACACATATCTACGTATCTGATATCTACAAGATAAAAAAAACACATGTATACCTGCCCATTATTCGTACGGAACAGCTTTTGTTTGTTCATGCAACACAACACTTCTGGGTCGACGGATACAATAGTTCCATACGTTTATTCAATACAAGACATACATTGATCCATATATGTAATATATAATCACAAAACTCGATAAAATGTCCCTGTGTAAATTTGTTCAGTGTGAAAAATATTTCTTTGATGTTTAAAAATCTAAAGGTATTTTTTGTATTGCTTCAAGCGCAACTAACAGGTAGGTACTGTTCTGTTTATGGGGACTAATTACGGCCCCTTGCAAAACTCTGAAAGAACACATAAAGAACATACGAAGAGTCCGGAGAACTCTAAAACCTTGCAGACACTGCACTTAATGTGCCAAAGAGAGCTAATCATGTGGAAACAACTGGCTCAACGCTCAGTGATAGTGAAGATAATTGTGCACCGAATTTAAGACAGAAAGTCTTAAAAGCCCTAAAGTTGCTCTTCGTGGCTACAAGGTCCGCATGTCCAATGGGTCCAAAGAAATTCCCTCGGACATCGTCGTAGTGTTCTCGTCGGAAAGTTGACACGGAGAAGTTAGTGCATTCCCATAGGATATGCTCAGAAGTCTGTTCAAGGTTATTACAAAGCTGACATGAGGACGAAGCGGATAAGTGAAAACGAAAGAGATAACTTTTGAAACTGTCGTGTCCAGTAAGGAATAATCGGGAACAATCTACGAGGATGAAATTCGAGGTACTATGTTAAATATCAATTAAACTCGCACCCAATAACAAAGTTGCCACATTCTGAAGGCTTATGATACTTATCGTCTCACAGATCCAGAGTGAAAACACAATTAAAAACTGCTTCTCCACCGGGAATCAAACTCGGGACCCTTGGCTCAGCAGATAGATATCTAACGAACTGAGCCACAAAGGCCAACATTCGAAAGAAATGAAACAAGTCAAATAAAAAAATCCTGTTTGAATCTTCTCCGTAACCATGTTCGATCCATCGCTGAATGAAGGCTTCTTCACATGTTTATATATTTTCTTTTTATTCGTTTTTCTCTACCTATATGTAGACATTAAGATGTTTTTTCATTCAAACCAACACGGCGTAATCATATAGAGTGGGGTTACCAGCGACAAGTGTACGAATATGCATAACTTTATGACACGAAGCACGATATATGCGTGTATACTCACACACCAGTCTTGTCTCACTTAAAAAGGCAAGATTCAGAATGAGTGGTGAGCCTCATTGCTGAGTTATGTAAGATGTTATTTTTGGCTGTTGTATTTTCGATTACCCGAATGTTATTAGATACCCGAAAACGATAATAATAGAAAAGAGTGGAAGCACTATTTTAAGCCGGTACCTCACAGCTATTATTATTTTAATACTGTTTTTATTGTTGATATGGATCATCCTTCCGTCAATTTGTTTTAAAAATGACAAAATAAAATAACATACCGTAATATTTTTTTTTTTTTTAAATTAAGTATCATTTCAGGCGATTTTTTTTTAATTGGCATTGAATTTTTATTGCTAAATACCACAAAGCCATGTCTAGAGGTAAGTCGAGGTAACCGAAAGCCATATTTATATTGAAAAATAAAATATTGGGAGATTTTCTTATAAGAATTTCAGCTAAAGATGGACCGATCAAATAAAAACACTAGCAGAAAAACTAATAAATCTTATTTATAGTTTTAAGAACATTCGCAGCACAATGACTAAAAATGACTTAAAAAATATACATTAAGCATTAGCTCAATCAATTATTACACATGGTATATGATTGGTTGAGGTGGCGCTACTAAAATTAATATGGACCCTCTTATCAAGGCAGAAAAATCTTAAATAAAAAACGAGTGGGTTGTGGCCAACGCTTAACTCCTCACTAACAAGTCACTCCATGAAGTATTCAAATTTTGTATGGAAAATTTTCAACATTTTTATGAAATGAGTTTTAAAATTTTTTTTTTATTTAAATATTTTATTATGAAAATTTGATATTTCTTCAATGCCATTTTATGAAAGTGATGTGCCTTTTTTCAAATTGAAAATAAAAATTTCATATTTTTAGTTTCCCGTGCTTGGGGTAACTTTGAAATATTTGTCAGTTAAAAAAAATGAGAAGCACTATTCAGATATCCTTCAAAATCTAATGGGGTCTAAGCGAGTACCTATAAGATATACATATTTGCAAAATTTTAAAATAATCGAATGAGTACTTGAGTCTATAATTTTCATAAAGACAAAATAAATCATATTACACAGCAACACAATTACGAGACGATACACAGCTGCATCTTCTCACAACACGACATTCGGACAAACATATTATACCATTTAGTTCCAGAAAAATTTAATACACTAAAGAAAATAAGGATATGCAGCTGATAAAGCATTTGAAACTGAAGACAACAATAGAAACATGGATTAAAAACAAGGGCATAATATTACTGTGCAGACGTGATCAAGTTGACTTGAGAATTTTATTTTATAATAGGTATCATATCTGTAAAAAAATTGTAATAAATTTAATATGTTTTTTCTTTTATATCTCTTTTTCTTTAAAAGTGGATATAGGCCTCACCCTGAGAACTCCACAGCTCCCTATCATGGGCAGACCGCATCCATCCGCCTCCAGCCACTCGTCTAATATCATCAGACCACATTGTTTGAGGCCTTCCAAGATTTCTTATTCCCGGTCTTGGTCGCCATTCGAGAACTTGCTTAGTCCATCTGGAGTCTGGAGTTCGGGCGATATGCCCTGCCAAGCTCCACTTCTGCTTGGCAACCTTTTGAACGACGTCATTTATTTAGGTTTTCCTCTCTTATCCATAAGGTAGTTTTTCTATATCTTAACGAAATACTCAGAATTCTTCTTTCCATAGCACTTTGTCTTACTGCTAAATTATGTAGTATTTTGTTTGTAAATACAAGAGTTTCACAGCCATCGGGAGAACCCAAGCGTCAAAGACTTTCTTTTTAAGATCATTGGCGTACTTCGGTGCAAATATTTTTTTTTGCCACCTCGCTACAGGCTCAACCTACTGAGGTTGTAAATAAAAAAAATGTTATACCTATTTATATTTTTATCTTATTTTTTGTTCGTATAATGATGATCTATTTGGATTTTTTATCAAAAAATAAAAATCAAGTATATTATTTTTTTAATGAAATCACTGTCAACGAATGTCGATAGCATAAAAATATACTAACAAACAGACATACATACATAAGAGCTAACAAATTTATCAAATTTATTAGTTTGTGATAAAGGAGTAATAAATCTAAATGGTTGATTATTATCGATTAAAATAACTATGTTTGGTTCTATTGCTACGACCTCCTATTAGGTACTGCTGCCTTGCTATAACCCTCGAGCAACAATCAACATATATACTTCACTAACATAAACTACAACACACCAACTAACTAATAATAGCACAAAAATGAATGTATGTAGGTACATACCAGTTTCATTTATTTATATACTTTATGCACAAGTTCACAAGGCGGGTTTATTTCTATAAGGCAATTTCTTCCGGTGACAGGAAAATTAATCGAATGCTCAATTTGACGAAAATTAATTTTACGAATGGCAATTATTCGAATCACATTTTTTTCGAAAAACAATTTTACGTACACACAATTATCAGAAATTACAATTGTTCGAATTTGAATGACGTCATGTTGGTAGCATTGTGAGAGGAATAAACCATCGATTTTTATTATAATATACTAGATGTAGTTAACAAATTTTGTATGAATCGAAGTGAGGCATTTTTCCGGGGGATTTTTGACGTTTTAGTTGGCAGACCACATCGTTTTTCTATAGAGAATAACGACTAATGTGAATTGTTTTCGGATTTATTTGTCGTAAAAAAACACTTTGTTTATTAAGAATCGGTTTTTTCAAAAAAATTACAGGGTTTCTCAAACATTTTTAATTAAGAAAAAAATTTTTTTTATGATTAATTTATGAGTTTAACTGCCTATATTTCCAATTTTTTTAAAAATATCGAAAAAAGCCGAAACACCCCAACTAGATAATTTAATTTTCTATAAAAAATATTAACATTGTATTAGCACATCTCAAATTTATTTTAACAATTTTTATAAATATTGAATTAAGTGACGACATTGCTTCATACAATTTGAATGGCAGGCGCCTACACACTATATAAGAAGACGTAATAGTTTGATACTAATCTCCAAACATACATACATACCATCATGCTGTTTTCATATTCTGGGTAGGATCAAAGGACTGACCTCCATACTATCCTATCTTGACATACATACCTAGGTACATGTATTGTATAGAAAACCAAATATTATTTTAAAATATTCAATAATTTGTATTTATGGGTTTATAGTTTGGTACTTATTCTTCAACTATGCGTACTATGGCTATCGACATTTGGATCTCATGTGTTACATGCAACTAGTATAATAAAAATCTATGAGAGTACCCAACAATAATACAACAAGTAAAATAATTAATAGTCTACATCGAATATATTTTACTGGCAACAAATATTTCAATAAAAGAGACAACATAATGACATAAAAATATATTGAATTCGGTCAATTTGGTTTTCAAACAAATGTTAGTTCGAATAATTTGCTTTCGGACAATTGTCATTCTGATAACTGATTTTCGAAAAATTGTTATTCGTACAATTGCGCATTCGAAGAATTTTCATGTAATCATTTCTTCCAACCAACCAAACAACTTGAAGTCTCTAAAGTTAAATTGAAACAATAGTAGGTATTTAGTTAAAAAAAGAAAATAAATATGTATAAAGAGAGTAGAATGAAAATATTAAATAAACGAGTGGGTTATGGCCAACGCTATACTCCTCACAACCAAGTCTCAAGTCACTACACAAAGTATTAAAATTTTATATGAAATATTTTCAACATTTTTATAAAATGAGTTTTAACAATATTTTTTATTTAATTATTTTATTACAAAAGTTTGATTTTTCATCAATGCTATTTTGTGAAAGTGATGTGCCTTTTTATCAAATTGAAAATAAAAATTTCAAATTTTAAGTTTCCTGAGCTTGGGGTCACTTTGAAATATTTGACAGTTAAAAAAATTGAGAAGCACTATTCATATATCGTTCAAAATCTAATGGGGTCTAAGCTAGTATTAGATTTACATGTGCAAAATTTTAAAAAAATCGAATGAGTACTTTAGTCTATAATCGATAAAGTTAAATAAACAACGCCGTACATAGCACACATCACAGATACATTGTGATGAAACTTTCAGAATACAATCTCAGGATGATACTAGTTGATAATCTGCAATAAAAAATACCGTTAAAAATTTCGAAATCATAACTCCCACTATATCCCTTTGGGTTAGTCAGGAGTAAAAATGATACTGATCATAGCAATGAAGAAGAGGAGGGTGCGGAATGATATAGAAGGAACATTTAGGAACTATTTGACATCTGATGTATTTTACTTTTATTTCAATAATAAAATGTAATTTTTGTATGGATAACTATGTTTATTGAAAGTTATAGATTGAAGGAGTAGGGATACATTTGGTTTTTGAACGAATACAATTTTTCTCTAAGTTTTCACTATTTACGCTCTGAATGTAAATTCCCCCCAACATGGTAAATAATTGAAGTAGTGTAGGATTAGTCTTGTCAATTTAGTTTATTTAGACCATGATAATGCAGAGACCCATGTACATGGGTGGAGACCCGTGGACATGGGTGGAACCAGAACGCCCAGGATAGAGAGAAGTGGAAAACTCAGGAAAAGGCCTTTATCCATTAGTGGAATGAAAGGGGCTCAAGAAGAAGAAGAAATGCCGAGACATCTCGTTGAAAACGTTCGGTCGTAAAAAACGTTATCTGTGGTCAAGGCCGGATAAATCATAGAACAATCAGGAACAAGAAGTCAGGGTTGTCTTAAAAAGGCGCTTAAAATTCTAAAATGTTAATCATATAAATCAAAAATTCGCAGGTATGGCGCTCGGTTCTCTTTGCGTACCCGGATAGAGGCTCGGCATGATGGTGTGTATGTAAAAAATCCCGCTTAGTCATTTTAGACCCTGTGTGATTTTACATAATTTTAAATTGTTCTACATTTAAAATTCCAAAGAAAAATGTGGGTGGAGCGGATTCAAATATATTGCTACGGGTGCAAAAACACGTTTATCCGGCCCTGGCTGTAGTATAATAATACTGTTTTCTATTTTATTTGTTCATTTTAAAATGGATTATTTGTTCATTTTAAAATGATATTAACAACAATTAAGCACTACAAATAGTGCCCCTGAGTCAAATTCAAAACGCTGTTCGTTATCGCTAAAGGCAATTTTTATTTGCATGGGATTTGATGTTTGTTGTTCGTTGTTGTCGAATAAAATTCTACAACAAACTTTAAATCCCATACAAAAAATAGCGTTTTGAATTTGAGTCGGGGCTAATAACACTCAATTATTATTATTACCATTATGTTTTAAATTTTGCCTAAATTGTAAATTATTTAATTGATAATAAAAAAATGCAACAAACGCACCGATCAAGTTTTCAATTGGTAATATTTCACCCATCCAGATACTTACATATCAAATGATTTAGCTCCGAGAAGGTCGCTGTACTACCTATTAACCCTAATGATTCCAGATTATTAACGTTTAAAAAATCTTCAACGACTGTATTGTCTTTAGAATAATAAAATACTTTAGAATTTCTTTAACTTTAAGGATGTCTATGTCTCCTAATATATACCTACTTTATGAATTTGAATTTGTGTTATTAACAGTACAATTATTTTTTTTCTCACGTATGTATTTCTTTTTATTTTCAGGTAATTTTCACTTAATTATACGACATGTGGACATCAATTCGAAAGTATTTGATAAATCTTTCATCATCGAAACTGGTAAATATATAATCGCTTGATTTAATATTCGTAGTGGAATTAAGTATATTTTTAAATCCTTCAAAGCATCTTATAATATTAACATAATCGATTTATCATAATATCACTAATGTTTCAGACAAGTCTCTTATCACTTAATGAATAATTGATCTGATCACTTTCACATGCGAAATTTTATTATCTAGTTATGTGACGTGTATTTATAAAAAAAATAGAAATTAATTTAGGTAGGTAGTGATAAAAATGAATACAATACTAATTCAATACACTGGTTATGGTAAATTAGTCAATTTCTTTTTCTACATGATGTATCGATTTATTTATTTATTTATTTAATATTGCTTCTCGGGCAACTAACAGGTACTATGTCAAACATTGATTTAACACGCACCCAATAACAAGTTGCCACATTCTGGAGACTTGTGATATTTATCGTCTCACAGATCCAGACTGAAAACACAGTAAAAAACTGTGTTTCCACCGGGAATCGAACTCGGAACCTTTGGATCCGCAGTCAGATACCTAACCAACTTAGCCACAAAGGCCGACAAGTAATTTATAGTAAAGTAAATATTGATTTATTTACCCAATATCATTAATTCACTAATGCCATCACGGCATATCTCACAATTTGGGGTGACCAGCGACAGGTGTATTGGTGTGCATAACCTCATTGAACCTCGTCTCACCTAAAAAGGCACTACATTCAGAATGGGCGGTAAACCTCATTGCTGAACTATGTGAGATGTTATTGTTGCCTGTTGTGTTTTCTATTACCGGCTCTAACGGGACACTCGAAAACAATTATAGAAACGATTGGAAGCACTATTCTTAGCCGGTGCCTCAAAGCTATATGGAGTGTCCCATCTGATATTATAATAATATGTCTATTTGGCAAAACGGCTTCCGTACTAGATTTCATATTCAGTGAAAGCGGGTTCAAATCCTGCCTCGACCGATTCCGTTTAAAAACATTACTTTTTTGGGATAACATTATTTAAAAACAATTTAATGATATTTTGTTTTCATTGTTTATTGTTTACCTCCTTGACGTAGTCGTGAGTCGTTCGACTTCCTATCCCGTGTCCTGCATTTCGATTCCCGGTAAAAGAGAAATGATTAATTATAAATTATTTTTCACGCAATTCTTCCTTCTTTGGGCGTATACCTCTGGTTATGTAAAATAAATTGTCTTTTGACAATAATCTTCTTCTAAAGCCATTTTTATGTATTTTTTTCAGTATTAAGGTTTCCTCGTAGCTATTTTTTTTTTCATTTCAGAAAAAAACATATATAGAAAGATAGGGAACTCAATAAAAATGCATAATTGGTGAACGTTACACAAGCGCATAAAGTTTTCACGTAGACCAGCCGATGACAGGTCGTTATCCCTGTATGTGCCTTGATTTTTCGGTTCTCCAATAATTTTCCAGCTTCGTCTCTATTGAGATAATACAAAATATTTATACTTTCTAATTTAACATAAGAGATAATTATATTTTACTTGGCTGCAGTTTGTAAAAATTCAAATTTTTGATAACAAAATTTGCAGGATTGGTTTATTAAAAAATTCGTTACAAAAAAACAAGACTTCATCAATCAATTTAAACATTATTTCGACTCAAAAAATACCTAATATACTTACCTGCGTGGCTCAGTTGTTATATATGACTCCTAAGATAAAGGTCCCGGATTCGATTCCCGAAGAAGACACCTGTTTTTAATTATATTTTCATGCTGGATTTGGGAGACGATAAATATCATAAATCTCCAGAATGAAACAATTGATAACAGGATGCGTTTTAAATTAATATTTAAGATTTACAAAAATCTCCAAAATATCATTTAATCAATATTTGTAGTTACAAAAAGGTTTATTCGTTACTTCATAGATGGCGATAGCCAAAACGTCTTATTTTCAAACGATCTGTTTCCCATTTTTAAATTATATAGAACATTCAAAATTACATTGATTAGGGAACTCAATAAGAAAGCATAATTGGTGAACGTTGCGCAACGGCCTAAAGTGATCACGTAAACCAGCCGATGACTGATTGTTAGCCCTGTAGGTGCCTTGAGTTTCTTGTTTTTCTATAATATTCCAACTTCGTCTCTATTGAGATGTTTACAGATTTGACAAAAATAATATTTAATTATTATGGATTGATAATTTGTAGGTATAGCCCTGAATCCTAAACGATCATAAATTTATACTCGTTTGTAGTTGAGTTTCAAATGTTGGTCACAAGCTTTTGTTTATTTCAACCTATCAAAAAAGTAATCGATTGCACATCTTTTAAATATGTATTAAATACGTTTTTGCTGTTTATCAATGAAAATGTATGTCTTTGAACCTTCCATTATTTCCATAGTCAATAATGGACGGAAGATGAGTATGTAAAGGAAGGATAAGTTGATAGATAATATTAATAGATTGCATCCGATAAGTGAAGTGGAATGAACTGCCAGAAACGCTTCAGCGAACGTTGTAAGCGGCTTGCACCTCAATAATGGTAACTAGGTAGGTACGTATATATATTATTTATTGCAGAAGCCATAAAGCATTAATTTCATATTGCAACCGTTTCCGTAACATGACTCATACAACTGTGTATCTTCCAACCAAAAAGAGTTCAATTGATTTTATCTGTTCCTCTTCTTCCAGTATCTCGTCAGGTCCTCCCAACGTAAGATATCACAAGAGACTATATTTTTCTATCTTCGGCGGCTCGAAACAGCTCCTTTATGGTCCTGATTCTCGTCCACTCACGTGTATTGTGGAGCCATGAAATTCGCTGTTCTGTCCTTTGTAAATTGGAATTAATCAAAAAACTATGCCTATAGACAGAAGATAAAATTCGATGAATAACTATCACTTATTAGTGATGAGCAAATGTATGACCGAGATCGAAGGGGGTCATGGTCTTGGTATTGCATTCTTGGTCGAGTCTTGACTAAGCAAGTCTTGGTACTTCGATAAAAAGTAGTAATTTCAAAATGATGGGTTTATAAAAGTTTTTGGAACCGCAAGACTCTTGTATTTCTGTCTAGCATGATTCTGGGTTTCGCAAGCCTAGTCTTGGTCATATAGAACTACAAGACTTACAAGTTTCTTGCTCATCACTATCAATAACGTATCCCAACAATTTGTTTGAGTGTAGCACGAAGTATAGGATAATTAAATAAAGAAAACTGCTTAAAATAAGCTAGAAACAGCATTCATTATACTTTCTGCGACTTCTGCCTGAAACAAAACACTTTAAATTTCCGTTGAAAGTTAGATTTGACGATGCTCTCAGGCGTTAGCCACAACCCACTCGATAAATATACATATGTTAAAATTATTTCACGTCAAAGCTACTGGAAACAATAAATCTAGGGCAACATTAGCATTAGGCGGTGTTCGCTTATATGTGTGAACACATAGAAAATTCACAATATCGCATAAATGTGTGGAGCATTTTAAAATTACTAGGAAATAAGCGTGAGCAGAATGTATAATGTATACGTCTAACATTCATACTGTATTTATTTATACTCAATCTAGTTCTGGTATAGTATAATTTAATAATCTACTTCGCATGATATTATGCTTTCCTAATACCAAACCTCTGAAATTCGTATTTCGCGATACATATCCATGATGCAATTGCGAAACTGTGCATTAAAAACAAGAATGGCGTTTTTTCGATAACAAGTTTGCATTTTTTGCAAAGAAAGGTATACACAAAACCATCACGCAGTACCTATATTTAATTCAATTGATATTTAATTAACTCTCCTTCCTTCTTTGCTTGATTAAGGATATATGGCAGCTACACTTAATCACTCGATAATTACTTGGCTTTCATTTATGATGGATTTGGGTGCATTAAATTGCGTCTATGATTGAAGCTCCTGTTGTCACACCATCGGTTCATTTAGCATCTTCGAATTTCCCATTTTTATCAGATTTTCGAGGTAATCCGGAGTCATTCTGGCTTTGTGTCATAGAAGATAATAAACGTTTGTTTGTTGGTTCTCAAATATAAGATTTAACACATTTTCTCACATTAAGAACCGAATAAGGGTCATGCAATCGCTCAACAAATATTAATGTTCTCCATACTTTACATGTTTTAATAATTTAGCGTCATACTCTGTACCATAATTTATTATTGTATCAAAAAAAATGTATACTTTTTGTTTACACTAGATGTATTAATTTTGTATATTTACGTCCAAATAAAAGTTACTATTATTATTATTATTAACTGTGCAGCTGGTTTATAGCCATTCATAGAAACGAAAGACATGCAGACATTGTTCAAGCATATATGTACGTGTTCAAAATTGGTATTGACAAATATTTCATTCATTTGAAGTTAGACCATAAAACTGATTATTATTGAAAAAATAAAAGGCAACACTAAAACAATATTGTCACCCCCAAATGTTAATATTAGGTACTCGATTTTTCAAAAAACATTCTCTAAAGGCGACTGAATCACATCAGTGTATTTAATTTTCATAGCTGCACCTCTATTTCTTGCTCTCGTATATTCGTATATATAATTACTCTTCGTATCTTCTCAACATTTGTGACCGTTGTATCTGAATTCTGAATTGATAGTTGGTAAGTCCATATATCTTCCTCCCACTTGGCCTGTTTCACGGTGTGCCTTTCAACGTATATATGTACATTGGTAACTTGTAGGTTATTCCTTCCGCCTACAAAGGATTTATCTTTCGTTGATACATACCTGCAGACTTTTCTATCCCGCAGAGTTGCACCTGCAACCTACACTTTGTGTTTTGCCCAGATTGTCTAGAAATAATATTGAATTATTGGAAGTTTTCAAACATAAATTCAAAACTGCACTAGCAGTATTTCGAAATCTAATGTATCTGAATCAGTTCGCAATTACCATTTCTTTAAGTTGTATAAAATAAAGTGGTTCTGAAAATCACTTAAAGAGCATTGGATTTATTAGATGGGTCAGTATCAAAACGGTTGTGTGCTTAACTAACAATCCAGTTGATTCAAGATTGAATTAAGATCGATTTCATTCACCTATACCACAAAAATTTGCTTATTACGACTAATGTGAGACGTGTGTATATAGCTCTCAAATCTGTTTTTGGTACAGTATTTATCTTGTCAAATTAGCCCAAACAACTGCTAAACTAAGTTAAGTAATTAAATAATTATATAAATATAGTATTGTAATTTCCGTTAATTTATGTGGTAACGAGTTTAGTAGTAAAAATTCACAAGTCGCATTATTCAAAATATCAAACGAGTATTTCAAAATATGTATTAAAACAATTTCCAAAACTTGAATCTATGTTAATGAAATGTCTGTGATTGCATTACACAACTGTTGACATTTCAAACGTATCTAGGTATACGTGAATTCGTTAAAAAAACATTTAATAGTCTAATTTATTTGACTTCTATATATATATTTATATATACCTTTATATATTTATACCTTTTCCACTCGCGATTTGGTGTTGCGTGTTAGATCAACTTGGTCAACTATTATGCAATAGTGAAGATCAGTTCTCAAATAGTCGAGCAAAGTAAAGGTTGTTGGTATCACGCCTATAACAGGTTATTGCGAGCCCGGCATGTCATGAATACCTGGTTTTAGTATCAATAATATTTTAATAAAGCTGTTTATGATGCAACTACTTTCTACGGACAGACATAATGCAGATATTAGTGTCGTTAAATTCTAATATAAATTGTAACGAAATAATGTAAGTGTATTAGTCAACTCATTTATGTAGTCCTTGAATTAGACCAACATTTATGTAGCTTTATTACTTAATCTATCGTTTAATTGTCCTTGATATTAGTAGTTGTAAAATACATTTTTTTTGTATGTATAGCCAACGACAAATATAAACAATTACACTTTGAAAATGATCAATAGAAAGTGGCCTATAGTCGCCAAAGCCGTTGGAGTGAAACCAAAAACTTGCTTATTCCTTATTAATTTTCTATAGATTTTTATCGAGAGTTAATTGTTTAGAAGAATTCCGTATATTTGTGGTACAAAAGAAAGTCTTCTTGTCATTCTTGTGCCCTTTTAGGAACAACCGACGTTGGCGAGCACCCCGAAGAATTTCTTCCTGTCCTGTGCCGTTCGGAATATCTGATATTTATTTCTAAAGTCCGTCTACTTCTGAATATTGAGCCATGAATGTCTATTAAATTAAACTAAAAACATCTATGCGACAACATTGTCATGTCATATATTAAGATCATGGCTTTCATTGTTAACAAATCAAAATTTTAATAGATGGCGTCAAAAAAAATTCCGTCGTTATTCCGTAGATGGCGACGGTGTTGTTATCTTATTTTCAAGTGGTTAAAATTCCATTCAACATAATATATTATAGAATTACAAAATTTGGATTGATAAGGGTATTCTATAAAAAAACATAATTTCCCTTATCATTGGAATTCCAGAGTTCCCTTATCAATGGAATTTTTGAAAGTTCTGAAAATAGGACATTATGACTAAGTTTGTCAAAAAAATATGCTTCAGTCTTATTTTTATAAACCTTAAAATATGCTGCGATGCTTCTTTGTTTTCATTAATTTCTTGCGTGTTGGCCGAGGACATTGAAGTTAATATTCATGTATGTCTAGTAAAAGCAGTAATAAAATAGACTTGTAATAAAGCGATAATTATCAATCTGCTACGCCAGTAGTAAAGATGTCTTTGGAAGCTGGGTTTAAGTGTTTAATATCTTCATCATCAGTCTGTGGCACAGATCTACGATATTATCTCATCATGTTCTGACCTTACATACAAGTACATGGCATGGCTGTACCACATATAACTGATACTCTTTAGGGATGAACATAATGAAATCATTCAATTTTAAAACGACTATTGAAGAATGGGAGGAAACAGTAACAGAAGAATGGTGAAGTAGACGTAGAGATGTAGATGTAGAGACGTAGACTACGTAAGAGATGGACTAATAACTAAGCTAGTCACCAGAGAAGAGGTTGATGAATGGCCATACTTCTTAAAAATAATAGGTACCTAGTTCTCTTAGAATCAGAAAGAAAGAAAACAGATAACTTTTAAATTAACATGCATAAGATAGTGCAAAAATAACTCATAAGTTTCATAAATTTTTAGTATTTTCGTTATGAAACTTTAGGATTACGTAAATTAATTTATTTATAAAAATATAAAAGAAAACGCAGTTGTATTTCAAAACGAGGATGCAATTAAGGCTTTCTTGAACAAAGTTTAAAGTAAAAGTATAGTTAAAATACTTTGATATCATAAAATTGTTCAAAACTTATATGGTTGCTTTATTGAAATCTAATGCCGCCAAACGACGCATTTTTTAACAATTTCGTGAAATCAAAGTATTTTAACTATAGGTACTATTATATACTATTACTTTTGTTGAAACAACCCAGCCCAAGAAGTTTTAGCGCTTTCCATAGACACACAGCTAGTATCTTTAGAGGCAAAACTATTTTAGTAATTAAAATAAAATACTGACTAAATAATTTGTACATCCCTGTTTCTCAAACCGCAGTTTAGCGAATTAAACTCCGATTAGGGGCAGAGAACTGTTGGTAAGCTCGGTTCACTTTGTCGTATAAATGGTTATTATTTACTAACCACAGTTTCCGGTCATCTTGATCGGTCGCCTCGAAATGAGAAAAACTTTTAACAATCGAGACAGTCAGCACATACGAATTATTTTGAATACGTCAGATCTTCTTGGTTGTTTCTTGATTAATGAATTCAACGAGCAGCTTGTCTTTTGACAATTCTCGGTACTGTTATTTGCGATAGTAAAGACGAAATATTTGAAGCGAGGGAACAGATAAGAAATAAACAAACGTTAAACAAGAAAAGAGATTGCGGTGTTTTATCTGATTGTTAATTCATTTTCATTATGTAAAGGTGCTGTCTCACTTGGTAGCAACGTGTGCGACAACTCGTAGCGACGACACACTACCAATAATAATTACAAGAATACCTAATATAATCTCAATCTGATGGTAAGTTTTCAACTTTTGGAATGACTAATATTCTATCTTACAAAACATTTTTTTTGTTTAATTAAATGCTAGAATATTTTCTATGATTTTGAAATCAGATCGCGTCAGAGATTGGATTTATGACAGGTATTATGGCGGACATTAGGCGGTTGATCTGTTTTGTGTGAGCTATATATTACTATGATGTTTGTTGAGGTGGCGGTTGAGAGTGCAGAATACTGTGATTGTGTGTCTATTGAATGTGGAACGGGAACTACCACCTGAGAGGCAAGTCTTGTCAATCGGCGAAATCAAAACCCCCGTGATTACCCATATCATGGATATAATTATCATATGGAGTTCTATTAGGTACATATTAAAATATTACAGAAATTCATATAATAATTATATCCTTGATAAGAATAGGAAGACTCAGATGGGCTGGACACGTCCAAAGAATGAGCGAGGAGGACGTTCCAAGACGGATCATGAATGGTGCACCGGGGGGACGAAGAAAAGTTGGAAGGACGAAGAAAAGTTGGAAGGCCGAAGCTTCGATTGCTAGACGGAGTGGTGAAGGATGCGATCAGCATCGGCGTCCATAACTAGCGCAATGCGTCGCAGGATCGACAGTCGTGGAGACGGGCTCTGCAGGAGGCTAAGACCCGACCTGGGTTGTGGAGCCACAGATGATGATGATGATGATATGGGTTTTGATTTAGCCGGTTAACCAGACTTGCCCTCTTGGTTCATAATTGACTATATCGTTGCTAAAATTGTTAACTGCTAGACCTAGAACAGAATATCATAGTTGGGCAGCATTAATCTACCCATTGTCATTGTAAATATGGTATGATAAAAAATAAATAAATATATGGTGATTCAATTAACATTTGAAGATTTTTTTGTATGAGCAGAGTGATTTGTGCCTATTAGTGATTTCATTAACAGGCTTTATACTTTACTATTTTTTAACTTTTCTTCGATTTTATCTTTAGTAAAGTTAACAGCAATATCAATAGATGAGAGAACAAAAACACCTATGACTCATACTATCAATTTTAAAAAAATAACGAGTTTATGAACTCGATAAAAAGTTATAAAATAAATTATGACGCAATTATTTTGTTCATAAATTGTTAATGTTAAGGTGTGACGTTTGTTTATTGTTCTGCTCTCTAGTTAATCGGCGCCTTAGGAATATATCTGAACGCGACAAAACAAAGATACTTCTTGATCAATATTGGAAATCTTGATTTACTGGTACAAGCAGTACCTACAGTAGGTATGTACATAAAATATGTCAATGACTTGGCAAATTACAAGATGCACATTACTTATCCACATCTTAACCCACATTCATACTTTTATCAAAACACTGACTCTTTCATTTTAGTCTCAAGCTTTCTAAGAAAGTTTTTACGATGCAAATAATCTTTCTGATGATGGTGGCCTGAAAACTATTCAATACGAGTTTAATATTATGGTGTAGTTATTGCTAATCATAATAAGCGCTGAAATGCACCTATTTTATTCTTCTGCTTCTTCTTCTCTAGCCCTTGTCCCTCCACTGCTGGATGTAGACCTCTTCCATACACTTTCACTCGTCTGTGTTCTGTCCTCTCCGCATCCAAGTCTCTGCTCAGTACCACGTCCATTGTTATGTCGTCTGACCAATAGATCCTAGTCATGAGCTTGTAGCACCACATTTCGAAGGCAGTCAGACGTCCAGGTTCTCTGCAACTGATAGTCCACGTTTCGCTACCATACAGCAGCACACTCCAGACAAGAGTTTTAATCAAGTTCTTCCTAAAATTGATATCAATGTAATGACGACGTAAGAAGTCGGAATAACGGAAGATCCTGAACCATTGGAGGATGCATGGATGTCGGAGAAATTGCCTATTTTGTACATTATTTTTATGATAAATTTGTGTTTTTAAATGCCTGTATTTCCAAAGTTTTTAAAAATATCGAAGAAAGCCGAAACACCCCAACTAGATAATTTTATTTTCTATAAAAAATATTAACATTGAAATGGTACCTACACCTCATACTTTTTTAACAATTTTTCTAAAATTTGAATTTAGTGACGACATCGTTTCATACAATTTTGTAAGGCAGTATACACTTTACAATATCCAACTCAATAGTTTGATACCTACTAAATCTACAAACATACATCATGCTAATGGGTATTTTAAATCAAACAAATGATTTGGTCTACATATATATTTTTTCTTGAATCCAGGTCGACCGTTTCAGCTTATTAGGCTCTTATCAACCAAAAAAAAATACATCAAGCTGTTTTCATATTCTGGGTAGGAAAAACATACTTACCTTCATACTATCCTATCCTGACATACATACCTACATGTTTTATATAGAAAACAAAATATCTAAAAATATTTATTAATTTGTGTTTATAGTTTGGTTCGTATTCTTCAATTATATATATTAGGTAGGTACCATCGCCATCGACAGTTTGATCTCATGTGTTACATGCAACTAGTGTTGGACAAAGTATAATTTTATGTTATTTACTTCCTAGTACTCACGTTAATTAACATTTTCCTTTATTATTCACATTGTTACATTCAACCATACTTTCATTTTCTATTATGAGAAGAGATATATAGGAAATATCAATGGAGAACAACTTTGAGTTGTAAAATAATTACCTATTTGAATATTATTTTAATGAAAAGAGACATCTTTTTTATCTCATTGTGTTTTATTGCCAGTGACAATAAATAAAACAACAATAAAGTAAATGAAATATCATTAGAAAGAGACAATTGAAATAAAATTATGTATTTTCTCATGTATCTTCTTGTCAATAGTAGATACAGTAAAGTCTGATTTTTTTAAAAGTGCCAAAGCTCATGGTGTAAAAGAAAAAAATATTATGGGATTTTTTTTATCATTTCATGATATAAAACGGTTGTAACTTTCACATGCATATATCTTCAAAACCTTCAAATCTTTTCATACCTAAGGTACCATGCGGCTTCAATGGGTCTATATTATTAGGTATTTTCTCCAAATGTTAATGGGCATCTCCTGGGAAAGTAATATTTAAACAAAATATTTATTTGATACTTTTTATTAGGAAAATAAAAGAATACATTATGAAGTAATTAATCCTTATAATAATAAACAGTTACATATTATTTTACAAAATAATAAATTCTATTTTACAAAATATTTACATAATAGTTAATTGAGGCAAACACACATACATAAATAATATATCTATGTAACTAATACAAATAAATAATGGACACTTATTCTATACTAAGACGGTGATAACACATGTTTATAATAATAATTATATATCGATATTAAACAAAAAATAAAATACATAAGTTAGAAATAAAAAATGAAATTCTTAATTTAGAACACATGGTCACCATAAAAAATCAAACGTGCGCTCACTTCGAGAGATAGATACGTACTGTCGGGTTTGTTGATGTTTGTTGTTAAGGACACCAAATGGTTTAAACCAATCAGCAACCACGAGTCTACTAATACATTTACATGCGTAAATACTATGCATTTTTTTTGTTTATGTATAGAATTGGCACTTTAAAAAAAATCAGACTTTACATAGGTACACATACTTACTAAAAGAGGGGGAAAATTAAAATATTCCATTAAATCTTTATTTTTTAATTACTTCCACCTACTGGAAAAAATAATTATTTCGTAATCATTTTTTATTTTGATTAATCAAAATAGTCCGAGAAATAGCAACGTTTTCGATAAATAATTTTTAATTGCTGTTTTTTTTTATATTTCCTTTCTTATTGAATATAGGTATGTAGGTACCTATAAAAAAGATAAATCTGGCACCTGGAAGTTGTTGCGTTTACCAGTATGCATCCTTTTTATAGACGAAAATTGTAGATTTTAACATTATTTCAATATAACTTGGACTTTTATGTTGTTTGTACCTATAAAATCCGTCTGTTTGTGAAATATATAGGTACTTACTGTTACTGAAATATAGAAAAAAAACAGAAGAAGAAAACGATGTATGATAGAATAAGAAATGAGGATATTAGACGAGAATGTATGATTGAAAGAAATATCGTAAGTAAGATGAAAATAAATGCCCTAAGGTGGTTCGGCCACATAGAAAGAATTATTATTATTATTATTATTATAGTTGGATAACTTGTACCTATAGCGCCGTTTTCGTGATGACCGTCTGACAAAAAAAGTATACAAGGCTGATAAAAGAGGAATGAAAAGTAGAGGTCGGCCAAGAAAGAGTTGGCACGATCACATAAATGGGATTTTGAAAGATGGAGATGTTAGAAGTAAGAATAATAGAAGAGCGTGTATGAGACGATGTATGGACGTGAATGAAGCGAGGAATGTATGTCAAGAGAGAGGAGTCTGGCGTTCGGTTCTCTCTGCCTACCCCAAATAGGCAAATGGCGTGATGGTATGGTATGGGGTAGAAGAAGAAATTTTTTTTTCAGAGAAAAAAGAATATCTCTCGGGGTGTGCGCTGAACTAATCATTAATTTTCATTATAATCAGATGGATGGTATGTGAGCACAAAAAGGACAAGGATACAAATGATACTATAATGTACAATTCGAACTGGTAAACGCAACCACTGCCAGGTGCCAGACTTACCTTTTTTTTCTTAAGGAAGGAAATATAAAAAAAAACATCATCATCATTAATTGTTTCTTGAATTTGCTTAGGCTAAAAGGTAACTTGCAAAAAACGAATGAGAGGTTTGAGTATCATCAAGATGTGCTGAATTCTAGCATTTATCATATTTTGTAACGAATTAAATATCTCAATTTCATTTAATTAATAAATGAGTAAATACAAAAAACATAGTTATACACAAGTTCCAAGCATCTTCAGTATCAAAAATTTTACAATCATTATATTGTACAGAAATTAATAGCGATACATCCTTACAAAATGTGTATCTATAGTCAAGGAAGTAAGAAGAATAGTTTATACAGAACTTAATTTTATTATTCAGAATACTAAATAAATATTTCGTCTTTATAGAACCCTATCAACTGTTGACCCAAGCAGAATTTTGATATGTCTTACCCTATAATGGAGTTTACCGCCAATATTATTTAATAAAGACATTTTTGTGTTTTTATTTTGATAAATTTTTTGGCGATCCACTCGAATGTTGATAGGACATTAAATTTATTTTTTTAGTTTTTGTAAGACTTCGTGTTTCAGTAGTTAACCTGTGTTTGGGCTCAGAACCATTCAATAAGAGATTGTTTATATACTCTATGTACTATCATATGAAACATGTCCTAGAAGTCGTAGTAAATACTTACTAGGAGAACAATTTTTCATCTGAATGCTGCATTCTCTTCCGCATACTTAACATATATGTATCTGCGTATTTCTCACAAAGAGCACGGTATTGTATAACTTTGTTACTTTATTTTAATAACAGGTGTATTACATTCTTGCTACTGTATGTATACTTGTCGTATATTTAATAACACCTTCCTTGTAAGTTATTAAAATATTGTGTTACATAAATAAACATTAACATAAACAGCCCCCCTAGACAACGTGTCATTTAGCTCAAGAAAAGAAACAAGTTAAGATAACTTAATGTATAGAAGTGACAGTTGTCAGTCACGTGACAACTGTCACTTACCAAAACGATCATCACTCACCACCTGATCCATAAAAATGTCTCTATGGTCATTAATTTGTTCAAAATAAATCAAATAAACCATACACCAATAATAGAATTTAGATAAATGCATTATTAGTTTTTGATAGAAATTTTTTTTTTCTGTTTCAATTCATCTAATTCATCTGGGAGACAATTAAAATATTTTATTGACAGATAAATGTATTTGTCTTGTATTACATTTGGAGATCCACTTCAATATCTCAATGTACCGATGATTCTACAAATTATTAACACCACTTAAGTTATTCCCTAGTCTAGCTGATCGTGCTTGAAAAGAAGAGCAGCAGCCCCCCTAGACAACGTGTGATTTAGCTCAAGAAAAGAAACAATAAAATATAACTTAATGTGTGGAAGTGACAGTTGCAGTCACGTGACAACTGTCACTTCCATAGATTAAGTTATTTTTTCTTGTTTATTTTCTTCATCTAAATGACACGTTATCTAGGGGCTGAGTGGGAATGGCAAGTATGAAACATTCAGCAAATTTAAAACCAATGTCTATAAACCCCCTCTTATATTTTTTGCGTAAATAAAAATTTGCGTAACTTTTGAAAGCACATAAGTTGCATAATGTCATGGTGCATGTATGCCATTGATTCCAAGAAGTACACAAAACATTACATGAACGCGCTAATACGTTGTGAATCTGAATGAATTAATTCGCATTATTGATTTGTATGATGTGTGAAACTTACAGTTGCATAATATTCCTAACAATTATGTAATTTATGAGAAAATTAATTTTATAATAGCAACCAATATAAAATATATACTAGCTGACATAATAACGCTATAGTGCGAGTTTCGTAAACTTTCAAAGATGAAAAGTCTTATAATAATATGTATCTTAATAATGGCGATCTAGAAATACATTTTACCAGAAAAATCAAATACAAATAAGTATAATTATAGTATTACAGACTACGTAAGACGTCACATGAAGGGTGTTAGAAGAGTTCGGAGAACTTTAAAACCTTACTTACTTGAAAGTAGAATTGAAATGACTATTGCATAGGATATTTTTTTAAATTACGTATCGTTTATTACGGATAAAATGTATAGCAACCATTGTAGTAATAATAAATTACGAGCAAGATAAGTTGACAAAAAAGCCGTACACTAAAAAAAGGAAGATAAAAGTGTCACATATTATTTTTGACAAAATTCTTTAAAGTTGCTCTTCAATGAATAATATCATGAACAAACTTAAAATCAAAATTCGACCTTATACATATTATGTAATTATAATGGTGGTGCTGCGCGTACATTACTGGATCCACTAATTAAATCACAAAAATTTGTGGTAAGAGTTATCAACAAAAAGCCTTTTAGGTATTCTTCTGAAGAACTTTTTAAGCAATTCAAAGTATTGGATGTGAGGCAGCTTTATACCAGATCAATATTAATTCTATTTCTAAAAAACAAACCTCCTCAAAAATACTCCATCTTGAATAACACAAGAGGTAAAATATCGGGTAATTACTTGGTGCCAAAAATGAATACTAAATTTGGGCAACGATTTTTTGTATTTACTGCACCTCGAATTTATAATAAACTGCCATCGGACCTTAAAAGGTTAACTCAATTCAAAGCCCGTGGTACCAAGTGGCTACTCGATGTGGGTAGAATCCAAAATGAAAGTAACGTTGCAACAATAATTTCTTAACTAATTATTTTTTGTTGTCTGTTTAGATTGTGTTTATTTTTATTTATTTCACTTTTAAAACTGTATTTTTTAATTTAAAATTATGTTAGTATTCCTAATGTTTATTTTTATAGCTTTCTTATTCTTTTGTTTTTTACTGTAATGTAATAATTTCACAAATGTACAGGTGGCTGCTTCAGAACAGATTTATTCTAGTGAGGCGGCTATCTTATATTAAAATTATTTATATGTGATTATAATTATTTATGATCATAAATAAATAAATAAATAAAATAAATAAATAATTGGACAATGTTACAATTGGTATTCGTTGTTACAGAGCATACAGCATTAGAGTTATTTTATTATATATGATACTATTTTGTTATTATTTGTTGATGTATTATTGAAATCCATCAATTTAAAAGTTATTTTTCCAACTTATTGCTTGAGAAGGTATGTCACGGAGCATATATTCCTCACAAGGCACCCGAGGCTAAATCTCGTTGAAGGTCCAAGAGTACCACAAGATCTTCACGCCCACCCTTTGTGTTTGCTTCCAGTATAATCCATAAATCCTCAGCCCCTGTGTATTGGACGTTGTTTCGTTCTTGGGGCGTTCACCGTACACGTTCTTCGCAGAGCTATAGGTAGGGTTGCCAAAACTTCCAGAAACAATACGGAACGTTTTGACTATTTCGATGCTGCATAGACACCGAAACGTGGCGTTTCAACTACACTAATGCACGCATGTATAGTATAAAATAGTTTCATTGATATCAGAAAATTTACAAAACTCCTTCAGTGTTTCTGTTAGAGGCGTCAGTGGTGTCGCCGTCGTGAATTCGTTTCTCAGCAAATGAAAAATTCATTTAAATTTGTTTCTATCGTATTTTGATTTTCTGGAATGGAATCACTGCTTAACTGTAAGTAAGCAGTGATTCCATTAGTAATAAACTCGGCAGAGTGTAAGAAAGTGTTAGTTCAGATATTTCTGCAATGGCGTTCACCCATTCTGATTGTAGTGCCTTTTTAAGTGAGATAAAACTGGTGTGTGGGGATGCACGTATTTGTTGTGCTTCTTTTTGTAAGGTAATGCAACTAGCGTCTACAATCCACATTCACCTGTTTCCGGTTTAGTAAGTCAAAGTTTCCGGTCGGCTCACTGATTGGATGAGATCTCGTTGTATTTAGTCAAATGAGCTGTGAAATTCTATATTAAAAAATATAAATTTAATTTATCTTCTTCTTCTGGGTCACAATCCTAGGATTGGTCTGCACCAAACACTCGATCCCTCCACTTACATAACTCTATCGTCCGCCAGTTTCTTCATCTCCCTGTAACTGCTACAGCGCACGTCACCGATTATCTGGTGTATGTAGTTGTTTCTGGGGCAACCTCTACAATTACCCCCATCCATCATTCCTTCGGCGATGGTAAAAAGCAGGCCTGGGTTCCGGATGTTGTGGCCTATCCATGTTGTTCTCTGTTGGGCAATTAATTTATAATGATTTGTAATTCAATTTATAGAGCAACTCGCTCACCCGAGTACTTATTATTATTATTGTCATAAACAAACTTAAACCTAACCTAAGAATGCAGAAAAGAAAAGCTGGGACTAGACGCTACTATTTCTGCACACCCGAGTACTTATCACTGGTTACCCCACATTTTGGTATATTCCATGATGGTATGAATGAATTTCAATATCAGTAACTACATAATAATAAATCTAACTATCGACCTCACTAGGGCTGGTATATATTGAGGTCGACAATTTAACATAAAGACAGTGTTTAACAGTATAGAGGATCATAAACTTCAATATTGTTTAGTCTAAAAAAACACATTATTACTTCCGCCTCTGTAAAGACCGCTGAAGTTCATATTCGCATTATGCATTCCTGTCAAAATTGTCAAAAAACCGCACCGGTAGCTATTCGGATACAATTGTCAAATATACACGTACATAGAGGACAACCCTATCCATAGGTAGCAATAATTTAAATTGATTAACGGCTGAATTCCTTTGTGAATGTTTCCGCGCGCACTCCGATGACTTGTAATTAACCGCGCATGCGCGCTCAGACAATGGCGGAAACAATGGCCGCTGTAGCAGAAGTGTTGGCCGGCGATAATAGATGGCGCAGATTAAGGCGGGTATAACTCAATCCCTGGGAACCCCCGGGTCCATTGTCGACTGGAAGAGAGCACGTTCTTGGTACGGAAGACGACTAAAAAACGCATAAACCATAAGTCACTAATCTTTTTTTCCTAAGCAATTACCCCACACGAGAGTGGGGTCTGCTTTCTGCATCTTATGCTTCCACTGTCTTCAGTTCTACGCTTCCTCTGGAGTAACCACTTCTTTCCATCTGCGCTTTGGTCTTCTAGATTTTTATGTTTTGGACTGTTCCATATATCTTCCGGTGATCTTAAACAAACATGTTCATTACATCTCAATCTGATTTCTAGAAAATTCTCGGATTTATGGCGCACTCGGCTTTCTCGGATATGTATAGTATGCCTTGTATAAACCACAAGAAATGTTTTTTTTTCAATACATCCTCATGCATTCCCTAAATTAAGCATAAATGCTAGGCGAACGAAATAGATCGAGGCAGCTAGAGTGAGAGGTTTGAACTCGCCATCACTGGATCACTAACCCAGTATAATACAACGCCAGCAGTGCCACCAACCCATATACATTTTTGTTTCATATTTGAATTATTTGTACATGATTTATGTGAATTCAGCGCTTTTCGCAAATGTTTTTGTTTCTCTCTGATTGTAATAACAACTTACATAGTAAAATGTCTTTAATATATAAAATATATATAAATTTCGTTTGGTGAAGAAAGAGTATTCTTCTGAAAATTCTAAAAAATCTAACTCATTCCGAACTTGTCTTCGATTGGTTTATAAAATCAGTTATCACCATTTTATATGTATAAAAAATATATTATGGTTTTATAATGTTACAAATAAACTTGTTCTTCACAAAATCATCGGTATTTGTAGTTCAATAAAATACCTAGAAAATTGATGCGAATCGCAAATTCATAATTTTGATGATTTCTCATGATTCCCATCATCAAAACTCTGGCTTAGTTTAGATGGAGCCACCCCAGAATGAATCCCTTTCTAATTAAAAAGGAATCATAGAATTCGGACGACGTGGTGAAGAATTATTATTAATTGCAGACGACTTGATGAGTTTGATATTTTTATTCTCGTGAGTTCCATCATTAGAACTCGATGAAATTCATATGAGTGATCATTTATGAAGTAAGTACTCCCTTCCTATTAAAAAAGAAACAATCAAAATCGCACATTGTTTTATAGAGTACTTTTCTGAACTCGCCGAAGTGGAAAGATCCCATGATCATGTCTTGACCAAATTGAAACGAGACCAATCGGAAGATATTAACCTTAAATTGATAACCTCCTCCGTATTTGGAAGTCGTATAAAAAATAAAATAATGACATTTCTTTTACTTGTAATAACGCGTTAGCTTTCTTACATACTTACAGACACATTAACTCATTTATCATCATTATATTACTGTTGCATCTATTTGCATCGTACAATATCATTCGTTGATTGTAGTTAAATCTCCTGAGAATGATGAGCTTCCGAATGCACTTATCAATCTCTAAAAGAAAATGCATTCATAACGGTCTCTTAGCTAATTCAACTATTCTTCCTAAAGAACCTCTGATCGTAGATATAAAGATCTTAGAACGTTTTCTGCATACCTTCTTAAATTTACACTCAGCTAATGAGATTGTTTCAACATTTGATTATCTTTTGGCACAATTCCCAGTCATTCTTCGGGCACATCGCACAATTAATTGTGACTGATAGATTGCATCATAATGATGGAAATGCTTTTTTTTACTAACTATTTAAAAGACATTTGCAATAAAAGACATAATCCATTTAGGGTTAAATCAAATTAAATCAAAAATGAAAACAAATTAAATTAAATGAGATGAAATGAAATTAATTTTTTGACTCCTATTCGTGATGGAATTCCACTATCAATTATATAAAATTACTTAAAAATAAGTAAAAAACACAATTTTTAAACTTTTTTCCACTAATTTAAAAATATTGACCACTGACGCGCTTCACTCAAAGAGCATCTACTGAATGATACTTTTTAATTATCCTAGCACATAGTACACAACATTGACACACAGATACATTGTAACCAAACTTTCAGAATACAATCTCAGTATGATACTTGTTGATAATATGCAATAAAAAAAACTTAAAATTGCGAATTCATAACTCCCCACTATCCCCTTGGAGTAGTGAGGAGTAAAAATTATCTGACCTTGAATTAAATAGAGATATTGCTTTAATTTAAATGAGGTTAAACGTGATTTGAATCGGATACCATTGATGAATAATTGATTATAGTTGACTTCCTTCACGTGTTTCTAAAGTCTGTAAGGAGGTGTTCTGCCAAACTTGGTGTTAGATGAATATAAATGGAAAAGAAAGTTATATAGAAAACTCTATTGAAAAATGGACTGCTTTTGTTCAATATTCATTTTGACACGAAGGTCTAACGCGAATTCAGTTAATATTCTCTCGAATCAATCGCTTTTTGTCAATTTTAAAAGTCCCGTTTAAACCTTGGTTTCAACGGGACAAATCAATCATAATAATTCGTGAAAATAAACACAAAAGATACAAGGAGTAAAACTTTGCGCACCTATCGAATACCAAATTTGGGTTGATTTTTCTCATATATTGCGTCACGCAGATATAACATAATGCCATCGGTACTTTTTTTATGGTTAAAAAAAATATAATTGTCAGGAACCAAGTGGCTACTTGAAGTAGGTTGACTTCAAAATAAAATAATTGTTACAACAATAATAATTTAGCTAATGGCTTTCTTCTGTATATTATTTACCTCCTCAGAGCCTAATCCTTTGATATGTTTAGTATCTGGATGGGTGAATTAGGTCCAAATGCAGAGTCCTACCTAAATACTAAATTCTAAATAATAACCATGTTTTCATTGCATAGTCGTTCACTTAAGTTAGGAGATCATGTGGCTTCCTAACTGGAGGATGCTACGACGTCTTTCTATGAGAATTGCATTGCAGAGAGACCGCATGCGCATCAGCGTAAACTAACATTTGCGTATTGTCAAAAATTAAGGTTGATAGCGAGGAACCTTACGAGTGGTTTAATACTAAAATACGAGATTTTTTCGGTGGATGATGATTTTATCGGCTTCGTTGAATATGTATTTGGTAATTTTGTCAAATGAAATACCAAACAGAGTATTCAGCGATCCATACGAGATGACGAAAATTCGGTGGAATTTCAAAAAAATCGTGACATCGAGCTGTCAGTGTGAAGTGTGAAGTTGGTTACATATGTTTGTGTTGTTATAGCAAAAAAATTATTTTAAACGTCAAACGTCAGAAAAGAGATAGATAGCTTTCTAAGCCCATAGAAAGCTATCTATCTCTTTTCTTCATACACAATAATGTGTAAAAAGTTTGGCGTAGTATTTAGTTAGGGATGTCTCTGCAACGCAATTGCTAACTTAAGAATACTAAATACTCCAGTGAGGTTAGGAGTTAGTATTTAAGTATCTAGGACTCTGCATTCGGGTCTTATTCCCAATTGAAGGCTTGATCGGTGTGTTTGTTGCACTTTAAACTATTAAATAATTTACAATTTAACTACTCATTGATCTGCTGATTCTTTTGAGGAAGTGTATAATGGTAGTAATAATAATTGAGTGTTATTATTACATATGTAGTTATTAATATAATTGTAACATCGGCCAGCGCCGCAAAAAAATATTAGTTATTTTTAATGTGAATTTTTTTATTGTTACATATGGTTGTTATTTTTTTATTAATTTTACGTGTATTTTAATATTATAACATGAAATTACTATATAAATTTTACAAGTGTTTTCTTAGGAACAGTCTCTGTCTTGTGAAGCAGTTATCTTTAATAAACTATATTTGTAATATTTTGATCTAAATAAATAAATAATTATAATACTTTTATACAGGAATAATATATTTTTGTCAGATCTAAATAAAATTTTATGAAAATTATGAAATCGCCTTTTATTCATTTATATATCTAAGAAATACATAAAAAAATACAAATATATTTCAGTTGGAACATAGTATAGTACCTGATGATAATGTTTTTTACGGACAATTGAATATGGGCTTTTGAGTTGAAATGGACGACGGAATAAAAATAGAATAAAAAAAAATATTGGAATAATTATTTCCCAAAAAATATGGAATTCAACAAATTGGAAACCATTTTAATCAATAGATAGAAAACTACAAAAATTAATTATTATTTTAATTATATGTAATTTATAGCAAGTCAATAAAAAAGTAATAATCTTATGTGGAACATTAAATCTTTTATTTTTTTTACCAATATAACTAAAGCCCAATATTATTTTTAGACCAATAATATTTTTTTTACAATATTACTGAAGACTTACACTCTAAACCAGAGGTTCCCAATTTGTTTTTTCTCCTAGATCACTTTCAAAATGTTACTGTTTTAGTGAACCTCTGCTGCTAGATTTCTACCATATTCCCAAAACTCGTAAAAAATGTGAATATTATAATCTAACGATGGAAAATTGCGTCGCGGCTGAGTTCCAACCCTAAATTCGAAGTTGCAGAAATAAAAAGAAAATTTAAGGAGGTTTAAAAAAAGAAAAGTAATGCTAACTAATCAGGCTATCTGATCCATATGCCGGCCTAACTGAAAAAAAATTTCATGCCCGTGAATCAAAAATAAAAGCAAAATTTGCAATATTATTTTTTTTTTGTTATATGCTAGGGTTGCATGAGAACCGTAGCTCCTAAAAAAATAGCTAAAGACCTGAAAATAAGAATCTTAAAGCCTCATTCGATAGTAAATAATAACATTTTTGTTCTTTACTATCGAAATCAGTTCAATTTTCGTAGACCCCCTCTTATAACTTGTAAACCCCCATTTTTATTTCACACCAGAGTAGAACCCCCGTCGAGTCTCCCGTGGACCCCTGGGGGGCAAGTCTGGTCGACCGGCGAAATCGAAACCCTGTTGATTACCCATATCATGGATATAATTATAATATGGAATTCTATGACATCTAACGATATAGTAGAACTCTATATAAGAATTATGCCCATGATATGGGTAATCGTGAGAGTTTAGATTTCGCCGGTTGGACCAGACTTGTCCCCCTGGACCACTTTGAGAATCACTGCTCTAAATGCTGCACTGTCTCGATTGCAAAAATCAAGCACATTTAGAATTAAACATTCAAATACAAATAAATAAAAAAAAATACTATACAAAGAAATTATCATTTTGATATCGCTTCAATATTGTTTTTTTTTTTATTTTACAAATGAAAGTTAATAAGGAAAGTGAAATAATACTAAGATACAAATAAAAACACGTTACGTAAAAGATAGTTAACGAATCCATTCCATATTTAGTTTTAATAGATTCTTTGTTTAAGATCGCTGTCATTATTTATATATCCATTGTTTTAAACCCATAAATTTTAATTGTTTAATACAATGAACATGGAAAAGTTTAACGGCTCTACAATAATAAAAACATCACAAATAGGCATTTTGTTAACAGCCTTTTCATTGAAAAGACATAGGTTTATTGTTATATCGCTTAGTTACATTTTGTTTAAGTTAAATTTGTCATAAAAAATGACAACAGATATATTAATTAAATCTTATATTTTTGTAAATGAAACAAACAATTCAGAGATTTAGAATAGTAGGTATGTTTAGAAAAAAAAAACGTGTTTATCATATGAAAAACGTGTTTATCATAGTTGTCGGCCTTCATGGCTCAGTTGGTTGGGTATCTGACTACTGATCCAAAGGTCCTGGGTTCGATTCCCGGTGGAGACACAGTTTTTAATTGTGTTTTCAGTCTGGATCTGTGAGACAATTAATATCGTAAGTCTCCAGAATGTGGTAGCTTGTTATTGGGTGCGTGTTAAATTAATATTTGACATAGTACCTGTCAGTTGCCCGAGAAGCAATATTAAATAAATAAATCATAATTATACTTATTCAACATACACGAACCAGTCGTTTCCCAAAGCCCTATTAACATAGCAGCCCAACTATGGAATGATCTTCCGAATTCTGTGTTTCTACCTTCTTACAACCTGGGTCTAAGAAGGTGGATAAGATCCAAAATTATATTTTCCTGAGCAGATTGCAAACCCTCCCCGACGCTATTTAGTGTGCTTCTTCGTAAGATAATAATGGACCCAAATTCTAATAGCTGGTGTCCCATACGTAGCCATGTTAAAAAATTCCATTGCTTTATCATAAATATGGAATAGATACAATACTTTAAACCTTCAGCATAGATATATTTCCCAATCATAATAATGGCTCCCATAACTATTTTCAACGTTTTTTCTCTAATTTAATACTAGTTTTAATTAATTCATTCATTCACTTTTTTGTTTGTTTAAGTATGTTATTTGGGCGTTTACAAGTAAGATTAGACCTATCCATATTCCATCCTTGACTTATTATCACCACGATGAGACCAGACGTCGCCCACCGCCGCCCAGAGAAGAAAGTACCTACCTAAAATTCAGAATCTTCATTTCAATAATTCAAATAATTAGGAACATTCATTTGTTTTTAGTTGCTTGCAATTTTCCACTAGTGTCAGAAACGTTGTTAATTCGCCATTCATATTTTCAAGAAAACTTTGCGTTCCCACTAAGTGTAGAAAAGCGGAAGGCAACATCCGGCGCATCGCCGAGAACCTCTGGGTAAGTCGATCTCAATTCCTGGTGATAAATTTCTCTTGTCCTATCCCAACCCGACCAATTCCTTCAAAATATACAGTCCGCTTAAACAAGTCGGGCAGTATCGTCCAGAACCAATATTACCAATTTTCATTTCGCCAGGGCCACAACATATGTCTTCTTCTTCATCGTGTATTAGATCATCTGTGACCTGTTTGTGAGGATGGACTATCCTGGGTGGACTATCTTTCCATCACCGGGTTGTCTTATGTTGTTGAGTATTTTCGTCTTAACAATTTTGACAATTCTATTGTTGCCCATGCGTTCGACGTGGTCTCTCCAGAAGCGTCTTCTACTACGTCCCCCGTCTTGTTATGTCTTTGACACTGCATATAGACCTGATCGTTTTATTTCTGATGCGGTCCCAGAGGATAGGATTAGATATATTATATGTGTACAAATTAACAACGAGACAAAATTCTGTATAACATCTGAAATGTCCACTTGAGTCACTCAAAAATGGGCTTCAAACCGCTATTATCTATTAATGTTTAATGTTTCAAAATATCGCCTGTCACTTGCCTCAATGATTTTTTTTTTCAATGTTATATTTTGACTGACTTTTGAATTGAATTCACAAATTAAAATTGAGTGAGTGTTCACATTAAAATGATCAGAAATTAAGCACAAAAGATGTCAGGATAACATTACCACTGGGTTTTGAGTGACCTTACCGGAATCGGAATATAAAAGGAAACCCTTGGACTCGTTTTTAAGACAAAATCAAGGTCATTGTACTGTTGATTGATGACTGAGTCGGCGTATGGTTAGCACAATAATGTCCCATATGGACATTGGAATGTATAAAGGCGAACCATCAGACAATGATAATTTAAAATATGTATCTATCTTGTTTCTTTGGATTTAGGTAGATTTTGATGTTTTGAAATGTCGGTGCTGGCTCATAGTAGGTGACTGTACCAAAATAATAATCAAAAATATAAGTATATAGATATGAACTTATATTTGAATGAAATCATGCATGTACATATTCTAATTTAAAGAACATTTCGATATTTTGAACAATTACAGAATACATAATATTCATACATACATCCCGTCACAGCATATATTATACCACAATGTGGGGTAACCAGCGATAGGTATGCGGGTGTGCATAACCGTCTAAAAGGATGCACGATACGTGCGCATATTATATCCACACACCAATCTCGCCTCACTTGAAAAAGGCACTACATTCAGAAAGGGTGGTGAACTTCGTTGCTGAACTATGTAAGATGATACTTTGCCTGTTGTATTTTCGATAACCCGACACCCGAAAACGATTAGAAAATATTGGAAGCACCATTCTAAACCGGTGACTACAGACAACATATTCATATATTTCAAACATAAAATTTCCATTACAAATAAATTAATAAATCAAAATAAAGAGATAGAGGTGTTAATTTCCCAAAAACAATTATTCCTTAGAACATATTTGATATATGTAAGCTTCCCCGATGATTTACAGAGAAATATTTAAGTTCATTGAGAAAAACATGGTAGTTTTGTAGGCGTTGTTTGTTCTGTCTTTAAATGTTTTTTGTTTTTATTTATATAAAATTCTCACGTCGTCAAATGGCACAAATCGACATTAAATGGTCGTATTGCCTATATCAAAATAATAATAGGTAATAATAATATTTGATATAATTATTCTGGTTGGTTGGAAGAAATTGCCTAGTGGCAATAAGCCCGTCAGTGTACAATTATATTTGTTTATATTATGTACAAAAAGATGTATAAATATAAATAAATATAACAACTTTAGTAAGACGTGTTATTTTCCTGTATATTTTATCTGTTATATTCGATATTTTGTAAGGAATAATTTTTCGTGTGTATGATGTATGTAACTAAATATTTGATTCCCCATGAAACATATTTTATTAGTCCTACCCTTAGAACAAGAGAAATAAAAAAAAAACTGTGGCCAAGGTTTTTCATATCACCAGCCACATTTATTTTGTGGATTATACAGAAATCTTTATCAAATAAATTATACCAATTTAAATTATCAGTACCTTATGTCTGAATGTCGTCAAATTGTATATTTGCGCGTGTGCAAATCTACAATTTTTCAATAATATTATGTTACTGTTTTGATATAATTTTAGTAACGTGAATTTCACTAATCAAAATACATCACTAGCTTTCATGTGTACATATGTATATCTATGTGTAGCCATGATCCAATTTGTCTTATTCCCCTATCTAAGGGTTACGAAGGTCAGATGGCAATCGCTTCAATGTAATAACTAATCTCGCCAATTCCAGGATCATGGTCAAAGCGTACCCCGATAGAAACGGGACAAAAAGCGCTAAGCAAAAGAGAAAAGAGAGTATTTCACTAATCAATATAGCCAATACCAGATTAAATTTCCAAATAACAATTGTTTGCTTACAATTCACAGCCGTTTCGAGCGATGAAGATATCAAAAAGAGAAATATCCAATATTTGCCAACTCCGAATTGGTCATTGTATATTTGTGTTGTGGATAGTCCAATCTGCCAATGTAGATTGGATGTCGAGTTGTCCGACCATCAGGGCCGGATAAACGTGTTTTTGCGCCCGTAGCAATATATTTTAATCCGCCCCCCCCCCCCAAAGTTTTTTGGAATTTAAAATGTAGAACAATTTAAAATTATGTATAATTACATCGGTCTAAAATGACGAATCATAATAAGCGGGATTTTCAACATACACACCATCATGCCGAGCCTCTATCCGGGTACGCAAAGAGAACCGAGCGCCATACCTGAGGATTTTTGATTTATATGATTAACATTTTAGAATTTTAAGCGCCCTTTTTAAAATCACCGCCGTGACTTCTTGTTCCTGATTGTTCTATGATTTATCCGGCACTGCCGACCATGTGTTCCTTTGTTTCCCAAATAGATCTTCATTTGATCTTTATTATGATTCTATTGTTAATGTTCCACGTCCTTTTAACATCGCCCACCGCCCACCTATTATCACTCAACAAAAAACGCGTTTATTGCCAAATTTCTTTTCTCTAATCAAATTAACCTGTAAATGTTCAACTAGCAATTAAAATAATTCTTCAAATAAGTATAAACAATAATTTGTGTGTCCCATAGACACTAGAATGGCACAAATCACCCTTGATTTGGGTGGCTTGCCTAATTTAAAAAAAATTACCATGCAGTGTATATGATGATAATGGGACACATGTGATACATATTAACTACACCAACGTAGCATCGAAAAACTTTTTAGTTTTTCTATGGTACTGAAATGAAAAATCGAGTCAGAGATTGGATTTATGACAGGTATTATGACGGACATTGGTACCTGGTTGATCTATTTTGTGTGAGCCCATATTTTTGTTGGGGTAATGATTGTGAGTGCAGAATGTTGAGATTGTGTGCCTATTTAATGTAGAAAGGGAACTATCGCATCGTTCATAATTGCTTATATTGTCACTAAAAATAGTAAACATCTAGCCCTGGAACAGGATTTCCTAGTTGGGCAGCAGTAATCTACTTGTTGTCATTGTAAATATGGTGTGCTTTAAGTGATTTTTTTTTATTCTAGTATTCATTATAATTGTCTAATTTTGAATAATGAAGAAATACTAAGTACTTGTAATAAACGACTCTGATATCGATCTTCCATCCAATGATTGTTAAGGATATCCATTTTTGACTCCTCTCATTATCCCTATTCTGAGCATAGATAATGTATGCTTTCACGCCTAGTCGAGAAAAAATGTTGTATAAAGAAAACTGCCTACAAGCAGTACAGACCTTCAGTACAGGCAGTTACCTTCAAGAGATGACACAGTGCACTTCACATACATATGTAATAAGTTTATCTCCGTTTAGTTTTTCTACGTAGTTTAAACTGCGTCAAGTTCATCGTTTTTCGTGTGGTGTATTGTGTCCTATACTCCAAATTCAAGAAATATTTCAAATTCATAAACATTTCATTATATTGATTCGTCGCGACTGGCGGTAAGTACCCACAATACATTTGCATTCATTGTGCTTTCCTTCGAAATATTGCCAACTTCCATTCCCGATTATAAACCATTCCATACAGCTCATTTGCTTCAACAATGATGAAGATGCAGATCCAAAATTTGTCAATTTGTCGGTATTTTGAACAAAACGTCGTCAGCTGATGTCAAATTGTGACTCATCGAGCTGCTCATTTTTCAAAGCATGGTCTAAAATAAAATCGTTGTAGTGTGTAAGATGCCATAAAAAATGAAATAAATTGTGATAAACACTGTTTATAACGCAACAAAATTGTTTGGATACATGCTATGATTGTAATAATTTGTTATTATTATTTTTTGTAATAACTGTTTATGTCTTTTCTATTTATTTTGAGTTTTGTTATATTTCATCTCATTGTCATTTTTCTTTTTGAGACATCTATTCAATTTGTTTCTAAAGTGTTTCTCATAACGTTGTTTAGTTCACTGACATGTTCCTCTATATAGGTCTTAAAAAATAACAATTACGTCTATTTTACTTGCATTTGTTCTAAAAATAGGACATAAATAAAACTCGTTTTTCTCGAAAATATATAGGTATGTTTTAAAAAAAAAATTGTCAGAAAATTATACCATAATATGGAAAAAATGGTGTTTTGCAGGGAAGATTTTAAATGAGTATATTCTAAAACAATGTTTTCCCCATGCTCCATTGCATCGAATTGTATGGTAACGCCTTAATATATGCAATCATCGTAACTCAATGCTTTGCAATATTACCATTATTTTTGTACGTTATTTTCTGTTGTTTCAAGACAAAAAATGACGGAATAACCTAGAATTAAAATTGAATTTTCATTTTGTGTCAACACGAATTGTGTGCTGCAAAATTAAGACCATATAAAAATGCGTTTCCCATTACTAAACAACACTTATTAGTGACACCATTGTTTAGTGCCAATTAATTTGACAATGACAACATTTAGTAACACCTTGTAGTCAACCGTGAGAAGCGTCTCGTCTCGTTATATTACAATGGCGATATGGTCATCATTTTTTGGACGAACGTGTCGTAAATACATCTCGCTCTCGTTTTCATACGATGAATTTTGGAAAATAAAAGAGTATCATCTTTATATAGGTATATAATTCTTCTGTACGTGTGTTTTTTTTTCATTTGACAACACTAAGAAATCTGTCATTTGCGTCGTAGTTTGGATTTTTTTAACATTTAAAGTTCTTTTCGCTCTGTTTCGGTTTTAATCATATTTCAATTATATACATGTGCATGGAATTTTAATTTCTGTTTCTTTATTATTCATATTTCAATTCGTTCGTTTCCGTGTCCAGACCATCTATGCTGTATTGTATAAGAAATGACAATCAGTTTAACCTCAAACAGCGGTACTAATAACATTTTCGTTAAAACTCGTTTTAGCCAACTAAACCTCGCACTACGTAAACCACGTATTAGGCACTAATTCGTGGTTTAGTGGGTTCTTACTAATAATGTAAAAATGTACAAGGACTAAGTAAACCATGGAATACGGAATGAATGTTGTGTGAACGCAGCCATTTAACGGGAATTTCGGATTTTTTCTTTACTTTATGTTATTTTTTGTTCATTCTCTATGACTTTATTAGCCGTCATCTATGACATCTATCGAGAATCATCGTATTTTTATGTTTGTCATTGTTTGTTTACTGCATGGTTTTGATGGTTTACTGTTTATGTATCGTCACGTTTTGGTTGAATTTCCAATAATTTAACTTATTAAATTTATTTTAAAACAATTGTCAATGGAAAATTAATATCTTCATTTATTTGCCTTCTTCCAAATAAATCTACAAGATGTCTAACTCCTGCCTTTGAAAATATGTACTTTCTTCTAAAATTAATGTCGTCGTAATCAACAAACGGATAACAACGCACCTTATAAATTTTGCGTCTTCGTAAAACTGTTTCCACCTATTTCTTGAAACGATCTTTCAAAATCGCCGATTCTATAATCAAACAGATTGTTGTCCATAATTAAAAAAAAGTCTTTCTTTAAAAATGACAAAATGCAATACGCGCGGTCTATTTGACTTTTGACAGCTCACGAATTCACTATTGCTATTCCACCACTAAACTAGGGGACCGGATGGTTTAGCGTTACCATGGTGATATAAACCATGGAATAAAATAGAAGTTTTAAAACTTAGTTATTAGTAAGATTTTTGGCCGTTAGGTTTTAGTCACTCTATTCCATAGTTCAACCTCGCTACTTTTTCGTTATTAGTACCGCCGGTGTTTAGCGGCTCATCGAACAAGAAAATGTAAGTTTGCTTAGCGAATAATAACATCCTCATGATTCACATATACGTTACATATATTTTTTTATTTCACAAATAGTTCGGACAGGACAACGTCTATCGGGTCCGCTAGTTATGAATAAGAAAAAAAGGATTCGTCGATAGGAGAAATTGACTTGACTTGACCTGGGGGGAAGTCTGGTCAACCGGCGGAATCAAAACCATCCATGTTTACCCATATCATGGATATAATTATCTTATGCAGTTCCAATCTTAAGATATTATAGAACTCCATTATGATAATTGTAAGAAAGAGATATTGTGAGTAGAATGAAAGTAAATAAACTACGATGGTTCGGACATGTGTAGATAATGAATGATGAGCGCCTGACAAAGAAAATAACAAGGATGAAAAGAGTGGAATGAGAGGTCGTGGCCGCCCGAGAAAGAGTTGGCATGATCATATAAATGAGATTTTGGAAGATGGTAATATACGAAGGCGGAATAATAGGAGAGCATGTATGACGCGATGCATGGATGTAAATGAGGCAAAACATGTATGTCAAGATAGAGGTGTCTGGCGTTCGGTCCTCTCTGCCTACCCCAAGTAGGGATACGGCGTGATGGTATGTATGTATGTACATTATGATAATAATATCCATGATATGGGTGAACATGGATGGTTTTGATTCTTCCGGTTGACCAAACAGACTGACCCCCATGACCAATTTCTCAAAGTCGAAATAATTATGACCAATTTTTTGAAATCCTCCATGACATTCTTCCCGATGACAAAAAGTTTACTAATTAACTAACTGATCGCCGATATTCTTTACTAGCTGACCCTGCATACTTCGTACCTACCGTCTGACAGTCAATGACTGTCGTGTTAACTTTTAGATAAACTTAATTTAAGATTTAATTATCATAATCAAATTAATACAAAAAAAATTATAAAGTTCAATAGTTTATTAGGATATTGTAATATATATAAAGAAAATAAAAATTTAACTACACTTTCATGCTTCCATTGTGGTGTGTATTCATTTAAAAAACGTCTGTTTAATTATTTTTACCTTAACTTTTCCGATATTTATTTTATATATTTTAATATTTATTCTGCTCTTCGGGGCGGAGACGAATCCAACAAATAAGAGATAATTCCAATTGAATGGAGGCACAGTTCTTAATTGTGTTTTCAGTCTGGATCTGCGAGACAATAAATTAATATCGTAAGTCTCCAGAATGTGGCAACTTGTTTTTGGGTGCGTGTTAAATTAGTATTTGACATAGTACTAGTAGTTGCCCGGGAAGTAATATGAAAAAAAAAATTGGTCCAGCTATTCTTGAGTTATAAATGGTGTAACTAACACGAATTTGTTATATTTATATAGTCGAAATCTAGAAAATGTACATTTGGTTTACAAGTTCTTCGCTTGATTTTTGTTAAAATACAAAATTAGGTATATATACTGCCGAAGCAAGTACGAAAAATTACAAAATAATGGACAGGAAAAATTATGATTCTTAACTTTAAAAACCAAAATGAAATTTTAAAAATTGAATATAAACTATTAGTTAATTATAACTTTGATATTGTTTAAAACACAAATAATAACTTCAGTTTTATTTTTACAATAGGTAATTTAAAAACTAAAATTGACTCTTTCTAGAGGAATAATTAGTTTTCCTTACTTAATTTTGCAGCTAGTTTGAATTCCAATTTATCTTTCCTTGATTTGTTTTTCTTCATTATTCTATGATGGATGATGCCTGGTATAAACCATAGCAATTTACATAGCAAATCTTCAATCAGGAGTCCGTATTCCTGTTTCTTATATTCACGGCTCTGCAATATAGACAATTATTGTCTATAGTTGTTTCAACAAAAAATATTACAATACAAATCCATTAATCACCGAGTCTAATGTAAAACACAGTGACGGCATGTGTCAATGGATACTAAAGAAGATGCCACGTGTGCCAAGAATTTGATGAAACAATATATATTCGAAAAAAAAATCTTCAACTTATGTGAAATAACACATTTACTGAAACATAGAGTAAAAAAAACGTCAGACAAGCATTTCAGTTTTGTTATTCTTTACTACTCGTCTTTTTTTCTTCTATTAATTGCTGAAGATCATGTACATCATGCCAACAGCAGATATCAGTTCCTGTCCCTTTAGTTGAAAAAATACAAGTCAAATAGATGAAGAAGAAACCCATAAGTTGACCTATTTAAAATACGTTATTAAATTTATTCCTTTATTAAATTTATTAAACAACATTGAGATACTTTAAATGAAAGGGACCAGGTTCGTAATAATAAAGAGTATAGAGTATGAAAAGATTACTCACGACATTAAATACTATATTTTTGTTAAAGCTTTTCAGACATACAAAACAAATTGTCTTAATAATAAACTTATGAAATAATGTAGAACGAGGAGGGTTTGGCAATGGATTGCATCGCTTGTGCGTTCAGTCAAATACCCTCGCCAAATTCCATAAAGATCGATGGTCGCTGATTGGACGGTAGGAGGAGTATACCTACATCCAGTTGACAGAGCGGCTGCGTTATTTTAACACTGCAGACCCAATATTACCAATCTAATGGGCTACATGAGCTGACCACATTATTTGACAATATAGTAAAATTGGCCTTCGTGGCTCAGTTGGTTAAGTATCTGACTGCTGATTCAATGGTCCCGGGTGCGATTCCCGGTGGAGACACAGTGTCCAATTGTGTTTTCAATCTGGATCTGAGAGAAGATTAATATAGTGAGTCTCCAGAATGAGCAAACTTATAATTGGGTGCGTGTTAAATTAATGTTTGACATAAAATCTGTTAGTTGCTCGGGAAGTTATGTAAAATAAATCACTATAAATCCGCCCACACATTTGGCAACATTCTTAATACTTGTATTGTTGGATTAGTCTTGTCAAACTTATTTTCATTTAGACCTTGATAAGTCCGAGACGCCTCGGCGAAATAGTTCCGCCTTAACAAATTGAATCCTTGTTGACAAACTGTTTTATTTTATTTGTTACTTTTAAAGTGATATTGTATTTAAACACAGATGGCGCTTAATGATCTTTGGCCACTCCTGTCCAGGTTTGGTCTCTTAATCGCCTTTTGTTTGGAACACCAGATCATTACTCCACGATGTATTGTCTTGAGAAACTGAGCCGCGTCAAAGGAAGTCTGTTTATTTGTTATTTCACCCACCTATAGGCGATGGTTAGTAAAAATACTTGTTATTTTTATTATTACATTACAAATACAATAAAAGGCTTGTTAGTAATAAAGGATATTATGGTAATAGCTATTTTGTAATGTTGTTAAAATTTTTACACGAAATACATTCTTTTTACGACCGTCAAATCATTTAATTCAACTTGTATAGAATTTTAAGTGCGGGGCCATATGAAAACCATATAATGTAAGTGTTGATTAAACTACTCTATTATTTCATCAATATTCAACGCAGTGTTACTACGTTTGACATCTATGCCGACTTCCTAGCTTCAGCAAGGAAGATACATATTTAAAATAATTATTGGGTACCTAATTCTCTGGGCTGCAATCACTTATTGATTTGAAGTGTCTACCCCTTGACAATAAAAATCGGCTTCTAAAATATATTATCAAAAAGGAACATACATATTATCTCAGTCTACCATTCTTGATTCATTATTTTAATATATTCAAACCTGGATATATTATGCTATTATATATTCACCTACTTTCATTCTTTATAATAACACGATCTTGGGAAAAGTAGGAAAATATTTTACTTCTCGTGTTATGTCTCGTACTACGTATTTGTAAGTAAATAAAATCGTTCGAGGCAGGATTTGAACCCGTCTCCTAAACTACAAGTCATAGCTTTGCCTGCAATTCTTTCTGCTTGTAATAAAATAACAAGTACCTGAATAAGAAAAATTGAGGACACCCATTTCAAAGTTTTCTTCAAGTTGAAATGAAGAACAAGTAAAGTAAAAGAAAACTGAAATAGATATAATAACTCTATCGAATCGATATAACAAATAGATTTTAATACTTCTCCATTATTATTACCATTAGAATAGTTAATGTCGGGTTTTTCTGTTGGCCATTATTCAATATAATTGCTGTCCTTTTAATACAATATTTGTATACTCATTCCTTCACTTCAATTGTATTTTTATTATACCTACATACATATTTACCTTAATGTCTTTCGGGTATTTAATTTTTCTTAGAATTGCCCCTTCCTTATCTATTATTGTTATCCTCTTTGTGAATCTATATATAGATGGTCTTCATCATTATTGTTCACCATTCTGACGATGCTCAGCATAGAGCGATACCGGTGAATGGGAGTCGCGTTTGCGAAAAATTTAAGTAGAACGTAAAATTAAATATAATTTTTTCATAATTTTTTCGATATAATAACGATATTACTAACGCCTGAATATTAAGCAACATGTAGGTAGAACATGTTTCAAGTGCATAAATACATTTTAAATGGTATAATCTATTTTTAACATGTATTGTCATCGGTAATACACAAATTTTGAAATTTTAAGTGCTCTAACTGACCGAGAAGCTAGTTAATAATCGATTACAAAATTCCATTACGGATGTAAATAATAAAAAAAAGGTTTGTAAAAGGATCACTTAATATTACATTAACTTCTATTGTAAATTGTGTAAATAAAATCCTAGGTTCGATCCCTAGTGGAGAAGAAATTTATTTAAATTTATTTCTCGCGCAAATATTGCTTCTCTGGAAACACTGGTTATTTGGAATAAATTGCCATACGGCAATAAACTCGCTACTTGCGCAGGGTGCAAGGAATTATAATTATTTTTAATTGTTTATTATTTATTTTGTAGAATTACATTTTTACATTCAATTAAAAATAAAACAATATGATTTTGATTCTACATACAATATATTATTTTTAGGGCATCTTCAAGACTGAATGACGTCATGGGGTTTCTGTTGAGTTTATATTGATGAGTGAAGAGTGAAGCTTACAGTATTATTATTATTATAAATCAAAATTCCATTTGGGATTAATTAGGCATGTTTCCATTGTTTTTCTTCTATACATAGGTATTGTATTCGAAATTTATTAAAAATAATGTTACAAATACTTGTGGGTTAGCAGTCAGACAGACTAGAACAATTATTCTTATATTGGTCTCATGTCTATTACCCACGCGTTCATTACACCATTAAACAAGTATGGCGTAATATAAAAATCTTAATAGTTAAACCACAGCCCAGTACCAGTGAGAAAATACACATATTATATTTATTTATCACTCAAAGTGCTTTCCTTAACGTAATACAAATCTTCCTTACAAACATCTGTGGTGAAATTAATTGTTAAGCTTGGCCGATGCTACAATATTAAAATATATCTTCAAACAATCGCGAAATGCTCGTATACTAACATCTATAAAAATTAAAACATAATATAGACTAAACAAAATGAGTTTATCAAAAGGGCTTGTAACTTCTATAATGTCAACCTCTCAGCCAGTATCACACATTCTGATATATTCACCGCTAGTAATAACGCATACAAAAATTCTCTCTATAAGTGCATAGCATGAACTCGTATGTTGAATTTTTTTTTTGTTAGTTATTTTTGTTTTTTCTAATATTATCTTTTGTATACTTTTATTTACATTTTGAGTTGTTGTTTGTAACAAAAATATAACAATTTAACTGTCATAATCCTTTTCCCATCCTTTTCCTTTCCCGTCACAGGCAAACATACATCTTAGTTATATTTAAATTTATGATGTTTGAAATGTTTTATATTTAATATCTGTGGACATATGTAATTGGTCTGTTTGTTTTTATTTTATAGTGTATTATTCCATTTTAGTATTTTAAGACTGTATTTGTCCCTAAATAAATAAATAAATAAACAAAAAATGTAAAAATAAAACTTTTTGAAACAAATAATTATAGTAAGAGTACGATATCTAATTATATACGTAAACATGATGTAAACTATGATGAAAATGAATAGTTTTTTATTATGTATTCAGCACCTAGCCCACGAAGGTGGCAAAACTTGTGGTTTCTTTTATGTTTGATGGTTAACTATTAAACATTTTGAGACCTTTATGGTATAACCTATTTTGTGTACTTGTTTATCTCGTTTTTGGAAGTCTGAAATCCTGACATCCTCTCGTAGGGTAAGTCTTCAGATTAAAACAATCTATAATAATTGAGAAAACAAACTTTTAATAATGTCTTCATATGATGTTGCTTCTACTTTGTGGCACATTTTAAAATTATAAATAATATATACAATAACTTTGTATAAACCACGAATTTCGAGTATATATGGTCGAACGTTTTCGAAGCTAACCGCTTTTAGTTAGTGGGTTCTATGACCGCTTCTTCCTCCGGACAAACTTGTAATAAATCAGAATGTGTGCACGTGCTAACGGTTGTCTGACTTATTGAAACTAACGGTACATTGGGGGCGGGGAGAGGTTATTTATAATTATAATTTGCTTGATACATTACTTAGCGGAAACATATTAAATAGTGGCGAGTTACTTAAATTTAATTGGTTATTTGCTGTGCTCGCTGTGCACAACGCTATTGTCGTTCCAACCATAATGTATGCAAGTGAGACATGGGCATGGCAGAAGACGCATGAAAGTAAAATTAACGCTGTGGAAATGAGGTCCCTAAGACGAATGTGTGGTAAAACAATTTATGATAGGATAAGGAATCAAGATATCAGAAGAGAATGTAAGATTGAAAGGGATATTTTGAGTAGAATGAAGATAAATGCTTTGCGATGGTTCAGACATGTAGAGAGAATGAACGATGAACGAATGACAAAGAAAGTATACAAGGCTGAAAAGAGTGGAATGAGATGTAAGGGTCGACCTAGAAAGAGCTGGCATGATCATATAAATGAGATTTTGAAAGAGGGGAACATACGAAGTCAGAACAATAGGAGAGCATGTATGACGCGATGTATGAATGTAAATGAGGCAAAACAGGTATGTCAAGATAGAAGAGTCTGGCGTTCGGTTCTCTCTGCCTACCCCAAATAGGGAAACGGCGTGATGGTATGTATGTATGTATGTATGTATTTGCAGTATTATCATTTTTATTCAAAGCTTTGCTAATTTCAAATGCTTCCAAATTGTCTCATTACAATCCTTGGCAATTTTTATGTAAAAATTTTAAACCTGTATCTTTATTAAATATGTGGTTGTGATTAATTAGATGATTCGCGAATTCGGAACAATTGTTGCTTTTGACGCATCTCATATGCTCCCATACTCTGAATTCGAAATTTCATCCTGTTTTCCCGATATAAAATAATGAACAAAGCCGATAGGAATGGAAGAATTCGGAGTATTGCATATGAAAAGGATGTCTTGAACATTTAAACAACAGTCTGAAATCGAAAAATGTAAATTAACATACGACCTTGTACGAGACGATGTATGAATGATATGAAGCGATGGATGCGTGTCAAGTTATAAAAATGTGGCGTTTGGTTCTCTCTGCCTACATGTCTTGATGGTATGTATGTTTTGGTTCTCTTTTAAAATTAAATTCATCAATTTATTTTATTTTTTTATGAAACACTTCATAATTGAGTGGAATGGGAAACTGCGAAGTTATCTTATGTGCAAATGAAATAATAATTTCTTACAATTTATTATTATTGAAGTTTCCAATCAAGACAATCTAGATTTGCGTATAACTCCTATTCTGGGTATCGCACATCTGGGGGGCAAGCCCCGTCAAACATTGGATTAAAAACCCTCATGATAACCCATATTGTGGAAATAAATATTTTATTTTATATTACTTCTCAGGCAATTCACAGGTAATATATCAAATATTAATTTAATACGCACCCAATAACAAGTTGCCACATTCTGGAGACTGGACCTTTGGATCAGCAGTCAGATACCCAACAAACTGGGCCACTAAGGCCGACATCATTAGATTTTATAGAACTCCAAATGATAATTGTATCCATGATATTGGTTATCATAAGGGTTTTGATATCGTCGTTTGATTAGACTTGCACCCTTGATTTCTTACTGCACGTGATAATAAAGAAAAAAATAATAGCTTTAATTCACGTATTTACATCAAATACACCAATTCTATAATTTAAAGATAGAAATATTCAGAAACAGCTATATAGATAATTCAATAGGAATCAACAAAAAAGAAATTAAGATTTCTTAACCTCGATACAATATATTTGAGTATAGAAAGTGGTGTTAGGTAAAGCTATAAAAGGGAAAATTTCATTTGCAATAATATCTAACCAAACAAACCGTCTTCTGTAGTTAAAATTTTACTGCAAAATGAATATAAAATTTAATGACAATTTCCTATTTTATGATTTATTTGCCAATCTGACTTCGCTACTGGTAGATAATATATTTTGTCCTACAAACCGCATGAAGTTTACTACGATGAGTTGAAATTTACAATTGTGATTGTTGTGTTGTTAAATTGAAAACCATTTTACTTTTTGTTAAAACCTGTGTCTGTTTAAATTCATAAATACCTGTGGTGAAATTGAACTCTCACTGAATGATTAGTATCAAGACACACCTGATACCCGTTGGTATCAAGAGACGCAATTAAGATTGTCGTTAAGTATTTATGTGTTGTACTATAAGATTTTTTAATACTTACATAAGAGTAAATAATTCAAAATAAAGATGCATTTATTTACAACATATATATTGCATTATACGCTTTCATCCAATGCGCAATGTAATATATTACCTATTAATGTAATTCGAATATTTTTGTAGTTATGCAAACATTGGATTTTTTTCTTTGTCGTTAGTCAATGATTTTTTTATGACAAATTAATTTGTCATCAAACATATCAATGTCATAGAACCCGTTAAATATATTATATGCTCTATAAATAAAGGAATTCTGAGCATATTTGTATCGCAGCTGGGAGGTCTGAAGTTATGGGCAGTTCTTATAACCCCTATTAGTACATGGAAAGATAATTAATCTGCAATATTATTTATAACTAGCGGACCCGATAGACGTTGTCCTCCACAAACGTTTGCTTGCCTGTTATTAGCTGGTTTAACAAACATAAAAAGGATGGGTACCTTATAAAAGGAAGCACGGCACTTGCGTGTATACCCACATATCAGTCTTGCCTCACATTAAAAAGGCGAAATACATAATGGGTAATGAACTATATAATGTAAGATTTATTTTTTACCTGTTATAGTTTCGATTACCTGACCCTGATGGCATACACACTAATATTCACTCTCTCTCTCTCCCTCTCCCTAGTCACGAAAAATCGATGATTCAGAATCCCCTAATTATTGATTATTTTATTTGAGGTGGATATTGAGAAGTTTGGAGAATATTTATAACTTAATTTTATAGTAGGTACAGAGTTGTACATTTTTTCAATATAGAAAATTCACTCTAATATACGTTTGTTGTTTGATCTTGACGTTTCAATCACAAAATATACATTTACAACCTCACTATTAAGGAGGTTTTTAACAAAATAATATGATATTCATAAATTAATTTAAATATTTAAACGAAAATATTACGAAACATTACATTGATGACTTTCATATAGGTACCTATCGTCATAATACCACTTAAAACAGAATATACTTGAAAAAAAAAACTAAATAACTTTATACAATAATAATAAAAACTAAATAACTTTATACAATAATAATAAAAACTAAATAACTTTATACAATAATAATAAAAACTAAATAACTTTATACAATAATAATAAAAACTAAATAACTTTATACAATAATAATAAAAACTAAATAACTTTATACAATAATAATAAAAACTAAATAACTTTATACAATAATAATAAAAACTAAATAACTTTATACAATAATAATAAAAAAATAAACAAATACCTAACTTAATAATTTCATAAAATATTAAAAATATGAAAACAAATACCGCAAACAGCGTTGAGAAAACATCATGTTTTAATGTCATAACCAACATTGCATAATATTATGACATATCGGAAGCCAATGTTTCCACTATTCAAAATGCGTATTCCGAAAATATTAATAACGATTACCATTTTTATTATTATATTCCTTTTTGTGAATCTAATCCATCCAGGGACTCACATAAACACACACAAAAAGTTTCATCAAAATCGGTTCAGCCATTTAGGAGGAGTTCAGTGACATACACACGTACGGAAGAATTATACATATAAAGATAATAATCGTTTATAAGAACGTCATATCAGCTAGTGTACGTCCGTTCTCTAGAGAAATTTGTCCATGATATTAAGCGTATTGGGTTGAGCTGTGAAATGCCTGTCTTTTTCGATAATCTCAATGCTTGAGAAGTTTGTTTTGTAGCTTCTGCACCCTATCTATATAAGTTATGTATTGTGGGTCCCACACAACTGACTTAATTTTTAATGATTTTTATATTTTTTATTTCCAATGTTATTTTTTTATTCGAATTGTGAAACCATTCAGTGAACTGCTCAAAATACACAAAAACTTTCAGCTGTCTGGGAAGAGTTCAGTGACATACACACATACACAATAATTATATATTTATATAAAGATAATAATGTTGTCAAAGGCAGACGTGAATGTATTTTGATTAATATTCGTCTAATGTTATTTGCGGGACAAATAAAAAAAATTGTCACAGATGTTTTGTAAAATAACTTTCAATTATTTTTATGTTCTGGCATCATTCATTCACTCGTCACTCCAGTTGCTCTCATTTCATATTCAAAACGAAAGTATTTCCTTTTGTGTGATGTGAATTTTTATCAATAAAATGCTCTCATGTTTAATTAATTTTTTTACAACATAATTGGCTCACAGCGTCTGACATTAATATTCATTAATATTGTCGCTTATAAATATAAGATTGAACTTTTGTTGACAGAATAACAGGGTTGTAACTAATTTAACATTTTGTTGTTATTTAAAATATAATTAAATACAATTTTTTTTTTAATTGCACAGACGCAAACATTGTATTTTTTCCCTTTCGGGAGTCAAATGATACTAATATTGACAAACATTTTTTAACATCTCAATAAAGACGAAGTTGGATAAAGAAGATATTGTAGAAGAACCGCACAGATGTCAGGGGAGACACCGTCATCTCATTTATAAGGACTGTTGCTTTCATTGTTTACAAAAAAGCTAATTTCTTGATTTCTCAATAGATGGCGTTACAAAAATGCTTTTCCGTTACTCCGTAGATGGCAATAGTATAGTTGCTTATTTTCAGGTGAAATTGTTACACACTATTCAAATATATAGAACTTTCAAAAATTACATTGATAAGGGAACTCAATAAGAAGGCATAATTGGTGAACGTTGCGCAAGCGCATAAAGTGATCACGTAAACCAACCGATGACAGGTCGTAAGCCCTGTAGGTGCCTCGAGTTCCTGGTAACACTACAATATCCCAACTTCATCTCTATTGAGATGTTAAAAATATAAATATAATTAAATAATTTATTTCAGAAAAAAAGCTAAAATACCAAGCATCTGTCATCATTTTATAAAAACATTAAATATATTATAATATTATTTCTCAAATACATTTATAATTATATATATTTTTAATTCATATTTAAATCATTTTTCAATAATACTGAAGGTAACGTACCTACAACAACGAATAGTGCTCGTAATTTCGCTTACCTAGTTCGCGTCCTGACTCGAGTGATTTCATAGAACCCATTTATTTTATTCACATTATTTCATACGGCTATGGCCGATATAATAATTATTTTATTAAAAACAACTAAGTACTAAAATAATTATATTCAATTATTATCTATTATTACTGCCGACCGCCGTGGCACAGTTTGTAAGCCGTTTGGTTTCTGTGCGGGCGTCCTGGGTTCGAATATTCCTTCACTCTAATATTCCTTCTCTGGGCTGAAAACACTGGTTAGTTGGAAGTAAACGCCATATTGCAATATACCCGCCACTTGCGCAGGGTGCAAGGAAGTGTTTATTATTATTATTATTTTCATGCACTTCCTCAAAAGAATTAGCAGATCAATGCATTATTTTATACATCATAATAAAATGCAACAAACGTATTGATCAAGTTTTCAATTGTAAACAATTCACCCATCCAGATATTTAACGTATCAAAAGATTAAGCTCTGAGGAGGTCTCTATACTACCTATCAACCTCAATGATTCCTGAATTTTAACGTTTTAAAAAAATCTTTAAAGATTCTACGTGTACCTACTCGTTATTATCGATTTTTGCATTTTAATTATTAATTTTTCGACAAAACTTAAATTTCTTAATTTCACTAAACGATTTTGGAATAATGCCAGTGGCTGACATAATGAAACTATATTACGAGAGTGTCAATATTACTATATTACGAGAATGCCAAAGTCTTTCAATCTCGTTACCTAAATCGGTGTATTTTCTAACTTTTTCATCAAATGATTTTTAAAATATTACTAGAATTTGGAATAGCGACGTCGTATATTTATATATTTTTTTAATTTGACCATGTACTTATATATTTATATATTTTATTAGTTATACTTTAATTGAATCTCGGTTTCTTTTCAAGAACGTGAAATTATTTTCGGTGCCACTATTTTTACGACCGGAATTGGCGGGAAAAGCGTTTTCCCGCCAAAAAGTGTCTATTTACACGACAAATTTTCTGACGTCGTCTATGTTTTTAGGTCATTTATAACCATAGAAAGCGCAGATAAATCAAAATACAAAAATATTTACCTTTGTCATTTTTTTCAATGGTGATAAATGCATCATGGAAACCAGCTTGAAGAAAAAATAAATAATATTGGCATCTTATTACATTTACTTAATTTTATAAATCATTTTTTTCATCGAGATCTACAATTGTAACAAAGTATAAACAAAGGTAAATATTTTTATAACTTGATTTATCTGCGTTTTCTGTGGTTATTTTTGGTTTTCGTCTATGGTTGAGTCGTGTAAATAGTCGTAGCCAATTATTTTATTGAAATTACATTATTGAAAATACATTATTAGAAAAATGCTTTATTGAAAATTACATTATTGAAAATCCATATACATACAGACATTGTTTTTTTCATATATACAAAAAATAAATAAATAAAATGTATAAAACTTCTTGATATATGTCGGTTTTTTTCAATCGCTATGACTATATGATTTATTTATTTTATTTTACCCATTCAAAAGTTAATCGACAGACTGACAATAAGACTTATTTATTTGTAACACATTTAACTTATCACAAAGAATATTCATTTATAGGCCTAATATTATTACCAATTGTATTAGAGTCTATTAAATGTGCGTTTAACTGATATGGTTATTTATTTATTTATTTATTTTATTTTATTTTTTAATTAACACATACAACATAAGATAGTTTATTACATGGATTAATACATATGATACATCAATTATCTAAATCTAATGTCAGTTACATGTGTCAAATACATTTTGGTTTGTGTGTGTAGTGTAAGTAGTAAAGTATTTTTATTATTTATTTATTTAATTATTATTCCGCTTATGTAAGAGAGAGGGTGTGTATATGTATGTGTGTGTGAGGGTGTGTGTGTGTGTGTGTGTGTGTGTGTGTGTGTGTGTGTGTGTGTGTGTGAGGGGTTTTTGTGTATGACAAAAGATATATGTAAGTAATAAAACGAATATTCATATGCATGTCCTACTTAACATTAATTGTTGAAATAGTAGTATAGGTGCATATATACCATCATATTTACATATATTTTTTTCATATGTAAAAAAAATAGTGAATATGTCCTTGAAACAAGTAAGTACATATGCATCCTCACAATGCTTATGCTATGGGTGAACGAAATCGTTCGCGGCGGGATTCGAACTCGCGACCACTGGATTACAAACCCAGCGCGATTACAGCTCTGCCACCACCCATCTTATACCATATAAACCATCTCGGCATATACAACAATGTGGAGTAACCAGCGACAGGTGTGCTGGAGTGCATTACCTTACAAAAGGAAGCACGACACGTGCGTGTATGCCCACACACCAGTCTGGTCTCACCTAAAAAGGAAACATTCAGAATGGGTGGTGAACTAAGCAAATGCAAATACAACACTAAGACCAAGACCGAGGTGGTTTTACATACCCAGTCTTCTTCTTGATCTTGCATTTACATGAGTGGTCTTGGTCTTGCATACTTGATCGAGTCTTAGTCTTGCATACCCAGTCATGGTCATGGTCTTAGTCTAACACACTCAGTCTTGGCCTTGCATACTTGATCGAGTCTAATATACCCAGTCTTGTTCGCATGGTCTTGCAGGTCTTGCAACTTTTACAAAGAAACATAATTTAAATTTTTCTGTTCAAATCCACTAATTACAGTGAAGTATGACAAAAAAATAAAATTATGTCGAAAGTGCGTAGCTAATTGCTTACTTACCTACTTCAAAATTCATATGAGAGACCGCAGGACTAAAAAAAAGAAAAAAATAATAATAATTAAAAGACTTGGGGTCGTATTACGCATGTTATATAAGAAAACGGTAAGATAATCTTTCCCTCTCCAAATTCTCAAGTCGTATTACAGAAGTTATTTCGTATAACAGATAATACCAAATAACTTCTGTAATACGACGTGAGAATTTGGACAGGGAAAGATTATCTTACCGTTTTCTTATATAACATGCGTAATACGACCCTTGTTCTTGCACCCCCTGATCTTGGTCTTAATCTTATAAGTCTCTCAAGACCAATACTGCAAGATTTGGAAGACTTTTGCTAATCACTATCTACCTAATACACCACAAAAAAATTATATTGAATGACCACTGTCATAATTTATGAACATCTTCACATTTGAATTTTTACGGATTCCCAGCACTTTCAATTGTCATGTCATACAAGTATTGTTTACTTATAAGTCTTAACTACAATATATTATTGAGCTGTGATAAAAGTAAATCTTTATTTGCACAATAATTTACAATGACGTTTCGCAATATATATATCGCGACCAATAATATTGCACAGCGAGTGAAATATAGTTAGTATGACATTAACTAGAACTCCACGTATGGGTCTACCGAGTTTTTTTCTTCTACTTTCTTGACAAATCTTGACTGACTACTTCCATATGATAGACAGCAGACAGCAGAGACTCGTGGCAATTAAAAACAAAGAAAACACACATAATCATATTACATGTATTTTATCTACTTATACAAGTTAATGTCGTACATACATACATTACTACTGTAACAATATTTATATTATATCTATGTAATGTCGTAGTTACAGAAAGTACGCCAAATCTTTTTTCTTTTTCATCTTCTTATTTATTTAATAATTGTCTTGTTATGTAGTTCATTGTCATATTGGATATCAACGGACCAAGCAGTGATCCTTGGTGAACCCCACCTTGATGTGAAATGGATCACTTGTGTCTGCTGGCCTCTTCAGTTTAGTGTTAATGCTTTCATTCAGTTTTTCTTTTTCTTCTTCTTATTTATTTAATAATTGTCTTGTTATGTTTTTATATTTTAATAAATACAAACTTTGTATCTTCATACGACAAAAGAGAAATTTATTCAAAATAACATTTAACGCAAATATGTGCTTCTCTCTATTCATAACTGGATATATCGCCAAATGGTTATTTCTTAGTGAGAAATAATTTCAAATTTGTCCTCTATTGTGAATCGAACTAAGTAATTAATAATTAATTGATTAATTAATCGAATTAATCAACGTTAGTGTAGAAACCAAACAGCTTTCCACTATGGCACCATGCCTCGGACATCACCATCTGGTATAAATTTATTTTTATCTATTTACATATAGGTACGTGGTAATAATATATATTTTTTTTATTTCAGATGAATCGATAGGATGGACAAAGGCATATCGTGATGGGTAACGGTGGTTCGCACGCAGCCGGCGGTGGTGCAACCCTTTTGCCGGGAGCTAACGGAGCACTAGGGGGGCCTCATGGTCCAGGGGGGCCACACGGACCAGGGGGGCGGCAGCCCAACCACTGGCAGCACTCACTACCATCAGATCCTGTTCTTCAAGCGAAACACCTGAAGGTAATTCTAATATGGTCTTGAAACAAGGACATAATGCATACCTATATTATGTATATTTGTCGTCAAATATTTTTAAAAATTTCAGCGGAGTGATCTTTCGAGATAACTGTCGATAATTCTACATACTCAAACATTCCCTAAACTAATCAAGAATGCTTGTAAATAAAGTATGATGTGAATCATTTCAGAAAATCTAGGTTGGTATTTCCTGAATATTCTTCTTAATAGATTTTTATACCCGGCGTTGCTATAGAAAGTAAATGTGAAACGATAAGCTGAATCATCAAAAAAACGTTTTTTTGTAATTTTAAACTGTTTACTTGTAGAAGGAGTAAAAAATATCCAATACAATAAATAAAAATTAACATTTAAAATTAATTTAGAAAAAAAATAGTCCCCTTCATCCCTTCAGACCCTCCCGTCCCGTTATATTTTCTATACATTAGAAAGTTATTTTAAACAGAATCGAAAGAATCCAGCGAAAGTTTGACTCTCATTTTGATTTTCTCCTTGGTCTCAACATTAGTAATTTTGCTGAATCAATCAATTACCATAATTTGGTAACTCTGGCGAACCGCAGGACCCTAATTGATATTATATATTTGTTTAAGTTGGTCAACAATTTTGTGGATTCCCCAGACTTGTTAAAAAAATTCTTTCACTGTCCAAGCAGATCAACCAGACATTCTAGCACTTTTTATATTCCTAATAAGTCTAATAACAACTACACTCGGAATGCTTTTGCGTACTGTGTTTGCACGGTGTACAGTGTACAATGCTTTCTTTAATACACTCGACATCTCTGCGAGCTCTCTCAGTGCGTTTAGGACAGCTGTCTCCTCCTATCTTTCCTAGTACTTTGATTTAATCAGCTGTCTTTTTTAGTGTTTTTTTGTATATTAGTAAATTAATTATACAATATTTGTTATTTTTGTAATCAATATCAATGCACATTGTCTGTTTTATAAATTGTGTAGACTGTCTTTCTCTCTATCAACCAATATACGACAAATAAAATATACACGGCTCGTAATTTAAGTACCTCGTTGTATAAGAAGAAGCTTCTTTGAGGTTGATTTCATTGCAACTTACTATATTCCAGCGGTTTAGGATTTCTGATGCGGCGTCACTAATTAAGTTGGCGCAAGATCGGGATGAGTTTGGCGTGATGGTCGCCAACCCCCGTTAGGAGCAGCACAAGAAGAAGAAAGAGAATCTAAAACAAATTGTATAAAGTCGACTGAATAACATTTCAAGTTTTTCAATTGCTAGGCTATTTTTTTGCTAGCATATTTTAATAATATTTATCAAATTTGATCTGACGTCTTCGCATAATAATCCTGCATTGAAATGGCTTGCAAAATAGTAGCTTCGTGATTCCTTTAACGATCAAAGATACATGGTTTGATTTTTTCAAATATTTTCCAGGTCCTCCCGGACTTAGATCAGAACCCTCGACTTCGTCACACGAACAATGGCGCCATTTTGCAGTCTGGTGGGACCATCAGTGGAAGGAGACCACTCTCATTGGCTTTGCCACACGACAGAGATCCGTCACATTCAAATGTAAGTAATCGTTCAATTTCAATCCACCGAAATGGAATATGTATTTAAAAAAAAAACTTGAAATTTTTGTATATTTTTTACTCAGATATAATAACTATAGATATGTAATAAATTAATTGCATCAAAACTTTTTTATGACATTACCAGGAATTTAGACATTACACATTATCTACCTAGGTATATAAAGTATGCTAAGTAGGATCACTCGTAGAAAAGTGGATAATAGCCGTAAAACACTAGGAATAGAAAGAAAGTGAAAGAATGGAGGCTGGCCGGGTCCCAAAGAAAGTATTCGACACCTGTCCTGAAGGAAGAAGAAGCAGAGGGAGACCTAGTATGAGATGGCTGGACGACATCGAGGGCGATATAAGAGCGATCGGACAGACAAATTGGAGGAGACTTGCTGTCGACAGGGCGGGATGGAGGCAGTTTCTTGAGGAGGCCAAGGCCCACACCTGGCTGTAGCGCCATTGCTGATGATGATGATAGAAAGAAAGTGAATAATTCATTTCGGAGTCATATCTAGAAATATTTTTTTATCTAAATATTGAAACTTATATTTGTAAATGTAATAATTTTGCACTTTTCCATGTAAAAATACAATATCCTAGTATGAGCTTATCCTGTATAATTTTATTTTTAATCTGAAGTTTAACTTTCTTAACAATTTCAAAATATTTTAAGTAATACAGTGGGATGGATCGAATATTATTAATAATTGCATGTACGCAAATATTGGATTTTTTTCCCTGTATTTTATTACTATTTTTTAACATCTCAATAGTGAAGAAGCTGCTTTCATTGTTTACAAACCAATTTCTCAATAGATGGCGTTAAAAAAAGTTTCTTTGTTACTTCATAGATGGCGATGGTGTTTACAACTTATTTTCAAACGAACAGATTTTCATGATTAAAATATATAGAACTTTAAACAATTGAATTGATAGGGAACTCAATAAGAAGGCATTGTTGGTGAACGTTGGGCAAGCGCATAAAGTGATCACGTAAACCAGCCGATGATAGGTCGCAAACCCAGTAGGTACCTTGGGTTCCTGGTTCTCCTATAATATTCCAACTTCATCTCTATTGAGATGTTGAAAAATTGTCATAAAATAACTGGGCGGTGCCTTACATGTTAAGAATAGGAAAAAGGATTCTCTTGTTTAACTTTCTAGGATCAGTTATTCATGGCATCAAATTGTTTTATTGTGATTCCAGAATGGTGTTTATAGATCAAAGAGCATCACTCAAGATAACTATGAGGGAGACAGAATACAACAACCAAGATTTTCATATTTATCAAACCAAAGAGATCCACTCCATAGATCACATACACACTTGCACTTAGAGGATCCTCAGGGTATGTTTACTTATTTTTATATTTTAAAATTATTAATATTCAATGACAACATTGTAGATCTATAATTAATACACGATATTCCACTGTCGCGTATTTACTTAAAATTTGCGAATAAGTAAAAACACAGGAATAAAACCTTGATCTACATAATAGTATCTTATTTATTGGTTGGCTAAGGTAAATGATCCTTCAAGTTTGGCATATTCTTTGTTTCATATAAATGTTACTTTCTGGTTAAAAGGTGTGGTACCATTACCTAAATGTGAAATAACCAAAGAATGTTGAATAAAGAAAAATATCATTAAAACAAAATCAATAATTTGAACGATTTTTCAATTTCGTTCCTATATAATAATACAGACATCACATTATTATCACTTTTGTTAAAAACATATACATACCTATATCGTTGTTTTGATTGCTGGTGGAAAGATGTTGCTTTGTGGTATAAATCTTCACAAACATAAAACTATGAATTAAACTTATCCATGAAAATAATAATATTGTGTTCCTCAATTCTTAGTTTCCGCAGGATAGGAATTGTTATACAAAAAAATGCAAGTACCTAAAATGAAATCCCCATATTCTCTTTATGTCTTAACTTCGACGTTTGCATAATGAATCAGAATACTAAAAGGGTTTAATAATGCTTGCTTTCATTATAAATCATCTCGTTATAAATAATACATTTATATTTTTACAACTTGAGGGTGCAATAAAATATGATGCGGTTAAATAAGCACTATCTTTGAAAACAATATTGAAGGTTACCTAAACTAAAAAAATATGTACCTATCTTGTTATCCAACGAAATGAACGCTTTAGCCGTGAAGGGAGTCATATAAATAGTTATGAAGTAAGTACTAGTTGATGCTTTTCTTTTTTGTTTATAGAAACCTTTGGAATGCAATCAAAGAGGTTCGGATCTGAACCAGATCTGCGAAACAGTCAAGAATTACCAACTCCTTCAAAAAACAAAGTTAAAAATATAAAAAAGAAATACAAAGCTCCTCCGCCTCCTCAGGTAAAACCTACACAAACATTTTAGCACCAAACTATTTCACATCATTGACAAATTAACATATGTATGCCTGAATAGTACCTAGATATTGATTCGAATAGTTTAATGACCTTGTTTGCGCCTACAGGAAATATGGAAGCTTATAAATAAATTATTAAATCTATATATAAAGTTACTAATATAGAATTTGTTTGTTTATATTAAATTAATCTTAATGTTTTATTACTACCTACATTCGTTTATCTCTGTTGTTTTGAATATATTTTAGGTATTTATTATCATCTTAATTGCGATATAAATTCTCATTTACAATTGTTAAATTTATTAATTGCAGACTCAAGGCAGTTCATCGCCAGATTCCTGGAAATCTCCTCAATCTTACAATCATCAAGTTCCTCAACCGCCATCCAGAAAATTACGATTGTTCAAAACCAGAGCGGAAACCAAGAAAAATAATAAACACAACCACGACATCAAACCAAATGGCTTTGTCCACAATAACCAGGAATACAACATAAGATCTTTCGAAATGGAAGAAACAAGACGCCATCCCAACGACATATTTGAACAAACTCGATTTACTGAAAGACAGAAATTGCTTCGTTCTCCATCTCGGGATAGAGACGAATACCTCAAGTATCCCAGTAGTAGGGAGGAAGACATGGTGCAAACTCAATCGTCATTGAAACGAGAAGAAAAAATCTTACAAACTGCCTTCACCCGGCAAGAAGTGATGAGAACCAAACATTCCCAACAAAATATGTACAGAGAAAAGGCAAAAGTGGCCGAATCTAAGTTTGAATCAAACAAAGGTTTTAGAAATTCCGAAAGATTCAAAAAACCAAGTACCGAACCCGCAGTGCTGCGAAGAGAAAAATCATTCGATAACAGTCTAGTCCAAGAATTAGAAAAGAACAATGGCGTCAATAGATTGCACAATGAAAGAAAAACCCTATTGGATATTCAAAATAAATTCAATGACCACGAAGATAGTAATGTAGAATATAGACACAAAACGCAAGAAAATAACGACGTACTAAATAATAGAAAATCAGCACCGGCTATGCCTACGTCAAACGGAATTACATCGGCTGACTTCCAAGCTGAATTAATGATGGCGACCAGAAAACTAAGAGCTATAGGTAAACCGAGCCCGGAAAAAGTTGACGCAAAAACAAAACAAAATGTAAATAAACCGAACACAAAAGTTGACCCGAAACCCAAAACTCAAATAGACAAAACAAAAGAACGAGTTTCAGCAAAACTGGAGGAAACAAATATCAAATACAACGACACGAAAGTCAACGGAGTTCGGATTACTTCCACGCAGCTAAAGTCGAACATAGTCACGTTGGATCGTTCGAAGCAAATCAGAACAAAGGAGAGAATTTCCCGCGGCGTGAAGGACGAAAAACCCGACGACAGCAAAATAGTTCCCAAAATAAACGGAGCAAGTAATAAAGTATCCCAAGTCGACAAAATCAACCGGGAGAATGTGAGGAATCGAAGAGAGAGCAGAGTCCTTGCGGACAGAGGACAGGCGTCGGGTAAAGAATCAACTCCAGAACAATCGCCAAGCAGGATCAAGCCAGAAGTCGTTTGGGACAGGTAAAGTTTATAATTTAACTTTGTTGCAATCGTACATCGCTACATATTATGTACCATAAAACATAACCGTACAACGTTTGAAGACTGGAAACTGTTAAAAAAATATATAGGCATGCTCATATGCTAGGTTTTTTTTATACTTTTTCAAAAATAATTACTATGTCGATACGTTATATGTATATTATTTTGTAACTAAAGATAGCAAAACGATTTATTTCAAACGAAATGTTATATCTTTTTATATTTAAAGTGTTTACAGAAGTGAAATTAATATTTTGTATTTTTTTGACCGAAAAAAAAGTGCTTTAAGTGATTTTTGAAGTCATTTGATTTTATTGCTTATATTCGAGTGAACAATTATGATTTGTAAGCATTTATTACAATATGATGGATAATGGATGAGTGTTTCAATACTTTCGCTTTGCATATTTTTGGGAAAATTATATTATTACCTATATCCATTGTCTGATTTACTGATGACTGTTCATTTGTAATAGATGATATTGTTCTCTGATGATTTCGTCATTTGCTTTCAACTACCTTTCGGCACTTTTTTGTCATCAAACAAATTGGTTTTGTCGTCTATGTCGGTTCCACACACAAACAATAAACAAATATACTTTTCTTATAGTCAATCGTGTGAAAAATATTTCACATACAGCGTCTGTTGACATAAACTAGAACGTTAGTTAAATATCGCTACTTGTGCAATATATAGGGAAAATTTCTAAACAATGAGTCTACTTCAAGAGTTCTCAAATATTATGAACCTAGATACCCGCGAAGGAAATATTTATTATCTCCGTGCATCTTGGCAATGTATTTGGTATTTTAATTGATACGTACATCCTCATACGTTTCCTAAACTAAGTGAAAACAACAATCATCAAAGTACCATACAAATAGATATTTTTCGTAACTCACTTTACCAATATAAAAATAATTGTATGATTTCAAATCAGTTAGCTAGACAACTTGACATATCACCTCATTGGTTAGATTATTGTACATCCTCACCCACTCATAGCACATCCCAGTACGTTAATACTTAAAATGAATTAGTTTCACACAAGGTAGAGATATTTTTAACAATAATATTTAAACCTATTCATTGTCACTTATTATCTAGTGTTGTTTGTGTGCAATTTAATTATGTTTATTATTTTAATTAATTATTTGGTGAATGAATTTGGCAAAGACAAGATGGATTCATTTTTTACTAGTAGTGAGTCGTTTGACTTCTCCTGGATTCGATTTTCAATAGAGTAAAACATATAAAAAATTGTTTCTCACGCTATCCTTGCTTCTTCGAGTTGGCAATAGCGAATCATTGAAAGAAATTGTTATTTAGCGATTAACAGAGCAAAGTGCAAGAATGAATTTATTTTTTTGATTAGGTACGACTATCCTATTATTTGTAAATATCAGAAATTTATTATTTAGATAAATTTTTGTTTTGACAAACTCTTCTATACTTAGCACCGTAGCTAAACATGGTTGGCCCATCAAAACAAACCACAAAAGTTGACCGCCATATGTGAAGAATGAAAATTGTATGTTTAATACTGAAAAATTATTATAATTGTATAGAATTATAATAATATAATAATTATATTCAATTAAAAATAATTTGTCCTTTATAAATAAATAAGAAAATTAACAAATTTAAGAAAATAGTTATTCTGTACTCAAGTGGCTTCTAATTTTCAAATAAATTAAAACTTTGGCACCATTAGCACCCGCCGTTTGAGAATTACTGTGTTTCTGTATAGGTATTGAATATTCATTGTTTTGTTTAGGAATCAAGCTAGTCAACCGAGTAAGTCATTTTACTTCGGCATGGATAAGACAAATGTACCCACAACAGAGGAAGAGCTTGACGCACACGAAAAGGTCAGAAGACACCTTGAGATGAACTACAAGGACTATCAAAAGACAAACGGAAAGTTTGAAGAGGAGGAAAGGATACAGCCAAAGCCACAACACGACTTCAACACCCGCCTGGATCTGCCACACGGTATTTATTAATTTTTACAACAATATAATATTATAACATTGCAACGATTCCATTAATTATTAGTCTTCCGCACAATCCGTATAAAAGGTTAAATTTTCGTTTCTTTTGTTGTATTCAATTAAATTTAAGTTGTCTACATTTGCTGAATTCGTTAATCACACATTATTACTTCGCATAAAAATAAAGTTATGTTAAGAAGTTTTTTTCAGTGATTTTATTTTAATCAAATACGCGTTTCATTGCACATAACATCTCACGAAACGCACAATATTCGCTCATTTGTAAATATCACCTGGTTTTCGTTGAATATTTATTTACTTCGTGAATTGATCTTTAATGTTTTTTGTCCCACGTGGTATAGATTTGTTTCTCATTGACAGTTTATTGTTGATAATAAGTATACCTCATCAGAAACTATTTAACATTTATGACACTTAACAAGAACTACTGAACTTTTTCATGGGTGATTGAGGTCAGTAAATTAAGAATGAGTTATACCTAGTTCTCGGGATATTAGAATAGTGATGTAAGTAATATGAGAGTTCATACACGAATATGTAAAGTACATGCATTACATGCGAATACGCTGCTCATCTACAAGCCAGATATTATTTGTTTTATCAAGTGGTATGAATACTTGAATCATATTCATAAATTAGAAACATTAATAATTATTGTTATTTTATTGCAGCTTCGTCTGAATCAGCTCTTTCCAGCGAACCAGAACCCGAAGACTTGATGTCTGAAGAGAATAATCCCCACGGTATTGCTCTTCAGTTGAGGCCTACGTTACCCAAGAAGCAGTTGGAGATCCCTCGCTTCTCTCCGGCGGCGGCCTGGAGACAGTTGGCCTCTCTGGAGTCAGAGGAGGCCATCCCGTCCTCTGTTCCTACCCCCCAGCCGCCGCCACCACCAGAAGAGAGGATCAGAAGACAAAGCCAACCCAGCAGATGGCAGAGGCCAGAAAGAGGAAGCCACGACAAATCTGGAGACAGCGGAATATCGGGAGACGCTGGACCTAATAACGAAGACTGTGGAGATGTTGTCCCGAGTAGTCCAGTGATTGCTAGAAGAGAGGTGACTATATTAGAAACAATTTTTTTGTAGAGAATCATTGCTATATTAATTGAACAACAAAGAATTTGCATTTCACACGAATTCAGTCTATTTGTTGTTGTTGCGCACTGCTTCATTTAGTTATAATCAGAATTCAGGTGTACTCACTTGCTTATCAAACATATAATTTTAATAAATAATTCATCTAGATACTTATTTCCACGATTATGATAATGAAACTTACCGAAAAAACGGATTTCTACATAAACAGTCAAATTTCAAGTGTTTAATTCAATTCCTTCCTTATTATTTTGAATAATTCAATTCCTTCCTTATTATTTTGAATCCTAAAAACATGCATATTTAAAAGATTATTTGCAAAATAAACATCTCATCACCCACTGATGTATGGTTAGGATTGTATAATGACTAAAAATTAATAATTAATATAAATTGGCATTTTTCGGCACAGGAACCAACAAAAAGGCCACTTCTATCAGCTTGGACACCTCAACAAGACTTGGAAGAGGAGAGCAGCTCCGACCCTGGATTAGACTCTCCCCAAAGCGCCAACACAGACAACCTTCCAGCCAAGTTCTCCGCCAGGCAGCAAGTCTTCAGTCTCTCATTGCCGAGAGAAACACACCTGGCACAGCTCGGAGACAAGGTCGGTATCTTCCTAGTTAAACATTGCACCCCACTGTATACGCATCGAAACCAGTTTGACGTTTTCAAGTAGTCCAAAAGTATTTTATGTCTTTCCGACTGCTTTCAGAATAAGCAGTTCCAGCAACCGTTTAACAGCCTGCAAAAGCTTAAAAAATCAGTTTCCGGGGCCATCGGAGTAGCGCTGGGTTCCAAGAGGATCGAGGATCAGGAGGAAAATAGTGGCAATGAACAAGCGGAGAGCAACTGGTTCTTAAGCAGATCTGCACCCAACTCTTTGAATAATGCACTTAATCCACCAAACACAAAACTTCCAACAGCCAAGTCTAACGACTCTGGACAGCAGCAGACGCCACCATCATCCGATCAGGTATTTATTTTTTTTATTATCTCTTGGTTTTTTGTTTTGAAATCAAATTATTTAGAAAATTCGCAGTTTAATATGCTATTTAATCAAGTTTTAAAATGATACGTTCAGGGAATAGCCTTTGAATCCTTCCCTTGAGCACAGATTTATTTATTACTCCAATCGACCCTCGAAGAATATAAATAATATGGTAGAAAACAGATTTATATCCTATTTGAGGATGATTCATAACATAAAAATTTTTTTGAATGAACATCATCGATAAACGATTGTTTTTTACTTTGTGGTATCATATTTGTAGTTAATTAAATGAAATAAAACACAACTTTGTGTACACCACTACATACATAACTTTTATTCAATTGAATAAAAATTCCTCTACATGTTACGAGAACAAAGTTCCCTTCCTCAGGATGATACAAAGTATACTTTGTTCTCGTAACATGTAGAGTATTGTAGAGGAATTTTTATTCAATTGAATAAAAAGTTATAATTGTAGTGGTGTACACAAAGTTGTGTTTTATTTTATTTAATTAATATTGAATGAAGTTCAAAATAATATAATTTGAATGATAGTCAAAGAAGCTTCTTTAGAACAATAAAAAAATAAAATTACTAATATAATTATTGCGACACCTCCCCATTATATGTATCAACTATTAACTTAATATCCTACATACGTAATTATCATTTTTTCGTGCAGCTTTGAATTCATTTTTTAAAAGTCAAACATTAGGTAGAATTTCACATACATATGTACATGGGTTTTATTTCAGTAACAGAAGACAACATTAAAAACGTTACTTAAAATGTCTTTTGAACTATTAGGCACACTTATCCACTAAATAAGTTCAAACAACCTAAGATGAAAAAAACAACTTAATTGACAGCCATGTCTATTATTTCTGAACATCACTAAACTTCAATGTACCCATGTACAATATGAACATTAGTAAAGAATTGTCTGTTTCGGATATTATATACAATTATACGTTATACGTTGGAGATTCTAATTATATTTAGTTATTTGGTTGGACCTAAAACCGGAGCATTCGTTTTCGGAGGGGCATCATTGGAATTTCGATGACTTTTAGTTTACGCTCATAATTTCTCAATGAGCTTCTTTTGATCAGGAACTTGGGATGTTGTATTTTGAAATACCAACAATTTTGCACGCACTTCAAGTGAGTTGTTTGACAATATTACAATGCAAAGTCGATTATTTATCTGCTGCGTTGTACTTTTTTTTTTCTTTTTGGCCAAACTGCATTGTGATTTCTCGAGAACAATAGTGTTTCCTTACTTTGAAGGTTTTTCCATTAACACGGTGGAAATTTGTTACATTTTTGTTTAATTGTGTTGGTTTTACTTGTATTTTGGTTACTAATTGTTTAATATATTATTATAATTGTTCATCATTTTTATTTTTTGTTATATATTGATACTATTTATGGTAATTATTAATGAATTAATTAATTTATTTATTTATTTATTTATTTATTTATTATTTATTTATTTTTTTATTTATTTATTTATTTATTTATTTATTTATTTATTTATTTATTTATTTATTTATTTATTTATTTATTTATTTATTTATTTATTTATTTATTTATTTATTTATTTATTTATTTATTTATTTATTTATTTATTTATTTATTTATTTATTTATTTATTTATTTATTTATTTATTTATTTATTTATTTATTTATTTATTTATTTATTTATTTATTTATTTATTTATCTATTTATTTTTTTATCTATTTGTCTATACGGCTAGAATCCTTTTACAATAAAAAATATATACAGTAGTTACAACATACCTAAGTATTTAACATAAAAAAAATATGAAATCGATGAGCTACAAAATAAAATAACAATTATAATAATAATGGTTTCACAAAACAAAGTCAAAAAGCATATGTAATAACTAAAAATCTAGAACTAGATACCATACAAAAAACCGAAAATAAGAGAGTAATAAAGAAATAAGAAATAAAAACACATCATAAATTATCAACAATAAACTTGAATATTATAAACTTCATAAATTTATTTATGCATTAATTTTATAATTAAAACCCAACTAAGAGCATTTAAAATAAATAAATATTGAAAAATATATAAAAATACTAGTGCGGCCAGGCTGACATTGTACTGCCACAGATCGCCGATGTAGATCGCATTTTATGATTTTTACCAATCTTTAAGTTCGATATGTCAATAGATATTCATACCTCCATCTATTGAAAGATTACACAATTAAAAAAATATATTACGACCCTTTTTCGGAATGAAAAATACTTGAGAGCGTTGTACGTAAGGAAAAATGTGTGTATAGTATGTATTTATAGCACGTAATATGTAATAAGTACGTATTTGTTTACATACGGCAAATTCTATGTATTTTGGATCAGCCCTCCTAGACAACGTAACAAAGAAACAAGAAAAGATAACTCAATGTATGCAAATGACAGTTGCCACGTAACTGGCAACTGTCACTTCCATACATTGATTTATCTTTTCTTGAGCTAAATCAGTGGTCCCCAACCTTTTTGTCGCCGCGGACCGGTCAGCGTTTGAGAATTTCACCGCGGCCCACTGTGGGTAGGGGGGTTACATGGGGGGGGGGGTCACATTGAATGTAGATTTTTTTAAATTTTTATTTATAAAATAATATTTTACAGAGAAATATAAAAATTAAAAATAAGCAGTAAAGAAAAATGCATCAAAAATAAACAAACATAAAATAATAAATTGTGATTCCTCACCATAAAGATCAAGGTGTTTGGGAAGGGAAAATTCGCTTAAAATATTTATTCATAATAAAATATAATATTTTTTATTTTTAAAAGAATGAATAAAAATAACGATTGTGGTACATAAGTTGTAGTGACAAATAAAAGTAGCAAAGAAAATAGAAAATACAAGGTTGTGGGGAAAATTAAGAAAAAAATATATAATAACAATGAAGATAGAGATATTTCAGGTTTGAGATATTTTTTTGGATTCATGGGTATTTTCTTTATTTTTAAGGCTCAACAGGAAGGTTGAAATAATATTTCTTGTTTTTGTCAAGAAATAGAATATAATTATATAATACGAGAACGCTTAGGGTTTAAAATTAGGATTTTAATTTTGAACTTGCATAGGTATATATTAAATTGTAAGTTATTTATTTATTTTACTTTTAAAAGTTTTCATTTTGAAGATTTAAGTGTTTGATTTAATATTTAAATTAATCGTGTTTAACATACGTTCAAAATAAAATACAGTAACCCCTTAAAAAATAATACAAATAGATAATCTTAAATTATAATAATATTAAAACTATTGAAGTTTACATTAAATAAAAATTACCAACCCGAAAAAAATAGAATTTGAAAAAATTCAAACAAAATGAAACTCTACAATTAAATGGCCTTTCTTAGACCAATCAAGATTTTTGAAGACATCTTCTATTGCCAATGTAGAAAGTTTGGTATTTTAGTGCTGTGGTGGCAATCTCAGGGTACTCCGCCATGACTCTGATCCAGAACACTGGCAGAGTTGTAGTCTCGAACATAGTTTTAAGGCTGCCGTCATTTGCAATATCCAGCAGTTGGTCTTCTTCTTTCACAGGCATGCTAGATTCGCGAGGTTTATTGCAAAATGGGTCCCGGATCCATTCCTTACCAGTCCGTGGGTCATTTTTTGTTGGGAAGTAGTGCTCAAACTCTTTCAAAAGTAAAGAGAGATGATCTTGCACCAACTGGGAGAATGATTGCCCTGGCTCAGTCTCGCCTAAAATTCCCACCAATATCTGGATAATGTCCATAACGCCTCTGTTCACGCGCCGTTCCTACAACTACAGTTTGGCTTTAAACGCAGCTACTTTGTCAGCCAACTTGAAAATAGTTGTCATTTTACCCTGAAGGGATAGATTCCTGAGGACATTCGGAGCAAAAAATGTTAATGAAATTTTTCGTTGCGGCAACATCTTTTGCACTCTTTCAGTTTCAAAGTCGTAGAAAATACTATAATTTGTATGGAGGTATTGAAAAAAAATGTCGCCGTATTCTTGAACATTTTATGGTTCAAATAACTTCAGGAATCACTGGTTAAATTAACTCAAATACTTCCATTAACACGCTGTATATCCCGATTTTCAATTTTGAAGTAGGTATACATAAGATCTCGAATCTCGATCGATAGACGTCTCGACTCCGATCTTCGATCGACAGATTATTTAAGTTACGACAAGACCGCCTTCGGAGTCAAGGAGCGACCAGTTTGACAAAAAACGACTGCGCATTCGGCATGCATATTATGGCAGTTTTACTTCGAAGGTATTATGTAGAAGGTAACTTAGCGTGAAGGGGTTTCTAACGCAATAATTATTTTAGGCTATATTGACGATTATATTTGACTATTATATAATTGACGATTTTTTCAAAAAAATATTTTGATTTTTAAGCAGGCGGCGCGGCCCAGTACCATTTGGTTCACGGCCCGGTACCGGGCCGCGGCCCATAGGTTGGGGACCACTGAGATAAATGACATGTTGTCTAAGGGGCAAGATTTGTTTTTTTTTTAATATTATTTTTAGATCTCAGTAAAAGCACCACCTATGGTCTAAAACTATCCTTTCTTACAAGTATGAACCAACTGAACACGTTGACAAAATTTAGTTGAAATCGGTAGGGCGGTTTTGGAGATTAACGAGTACGAACATCGTGAGACGAGATTTTTACATAATTAAGATACGGGTTTTATGGACACTTATTTTACAATTAAAATTTGGTTCGTTGTGGAAACATTAAAATTATTTATTTTTTTAGTTCACCTCGATTATTTTCTGGTCAACAGGAAGACGATAGGATGCCTCCAGTGATGCCAGGAATGATGCGACAGCAGCCACCGTTCTCATACCTTGCAACAGGAGGTCACGTCATGTACTTGCCTCAGTACGATTCACAAAGAGGTGCAGTTACGGGAGCACCAGCGGAGCAACCGTTCTCCCTCTCCTACCCACAAGATCAGGAGCAAAAAAGTGACGGAGAAATGGACGATGAGAGAATAAAGGCCTTCAGGGATGGAAGACTTATGAGGTTATTATTTTATCACATATTTAGTGTCCATATTTAGTTATGAGTGCCCATATTTAGTTTTTATCACATATTTAGTTATGAGAACACTTCAAAAATGTTACTTTAGATATAGAGCCTCATATTGTAATGCATGAGCATTCTTTAACGATACACATGCTACGCGAACATCGTGGCTGGCTAAAGAATCGTTGCATTTTGAAAAATATTTTAAAAAATATTTTATTTATTTGCCGACCGTCGTGACACAGTTGGTATGTCGTTCGGTTTCTGTGAAGGCGTCCTGGGTTCGATTCCCAGCAGAGGAGAAATTTATTTAAATTTATTTCTCACGCAAATATTGCTTCTCTGGTCTGGAAACACTGGTTAGTTGGAAGAAATTGCCATACGGCAATAAACTCGCCACTTGCGCAGGGTGCAAGGAAGTGTTAATTATTATTATTATTATTAAATAAATAAACCAATGGCAATATGTTCCAACTAACCATATTCATTTGGTGAAGAATATTATATTTATGATACGTACCTACATTTTTATGAATACAATGTATAATAAATTAAAAATATAATTACATACATAATATAAAAACAAAACAATGAAGAAACGAAGGGGACAGGAGAGGAGGGGACAAGGATAAGATAAGGATACAAATTTAAGTGTTATGTGTAAGGAAATGATTCCTCAGATTTCTTTTGAAAGCGGGAAGTGGTATAATGAAAATCGAAGTTGCGATGGGATGTGATTCCGAAGACGAGCTGCTTGTACCTACGGAGTAAGATGTGATGAAAAAGGAAGTATTGTGTACTGGAATACTAACCGTTCTTTCAGTATTTGATTATCACAATTCCATGTAAAAAATCGTCTTTGTTTTTAATAATTTTGATTTTCAAATAATTATTTTTAACAGTAGACTATTATTTGCTTATTCGTGTAATAATTAATCAACTTGTTTTTAAAACTATTTTTGTTATAAAACTATTTTTTTACAGGAATAATGAAAAAACGTATCTACATATAAAAAACAAAAATAAAACATAAAATAATTCAATATTATTGCATCTTTATCATTAATATGGTTTCATATTACTTCACTGTCTCTTTGTTTCATATAATTCATATTATAGAGAAGTCATTTTTACCTTTAAACTTTTTTTATAAAAAATAAAACCATTGTTTCTACATAAATAGATAAAAAAATAGCAAGGAGTTGTAGGTATTACATTTTCAAATGTGTAATTGTTTTATATTGATTCAGAAAGATTGTTATTTTAATGAATATTCCAAAAAGATAATATGCGTTATTAACCATAAAAACCCCTAAAACGTATCTTTAGTAAGTTACAGATTTAATTTGATAGATTAATATATACACATCATACATACATACTAGTTTTACTAATACCTCACCGGAATGAAAATACTATCAAAGTTGCGAATACTTACAAAAATGGGGTCTAAGGGCCGTTTTTATAAACCATTCTTAGCGCTTAAGTCAATACTAAGCACACCGAAATGTATGGAATTTGTCATGCTTAGCATTGAGAAAATTCTTAGTACATTTTATAAAATCGGACTTCAGAAAATTTTTATTAAATTTATATGTAATTCCAAGTTTTTATACATGTTTTCGATAACAGTTTACATAACGCTCGTAAACTTCATATACCTAATATATTTGCTTACATAACCTTCGGTAAATATAGAATATTATATACATCAGGAAAGTTAAGGAGTGCCACCAGCCACCACATATCGTTGAACATAACACCATCTTGTTTACCTTTAAATTAGCAGGTTTCTCTGTGATAATGCCGCATACATTTATTAATCTCAACTTTTTATTTTCAGCCGGAGTAAATCTAGTGGTGAGATCATCCTGTCACAGAGAAATCCAGCGGTAAGTCTAACTGTTGTCATATTATTATCTTTGGATGATTTAATGTCGCTGATGGTATGTATTACTTATGTATAATTCAACAATTCTGCAACATGCCCACACATTGCAATTATAGACCCATTATTCTTCAAAGCAGCATCCAAAGGTTGAATACCTACCATTACCAACGAACTGTGTTATAAAACTAGACCTTTTTGGTTAGACATCTGACTCATGAGCCCAGGTTCCGGTTTCGATTCCCGATGGAGACACAGTTTTCAATTGTGTTTTCATTCAGGATCTGGGAGACGATTAATATCAAAAGTGTCCATAATGGGGCAACTTGTTATTGAGTGGATGTTTAATTTAGAAATGCGAACTACATTATATAATGATATGAATATACAATGATCTTTGTAGCCCTCGATTCCCGGTAGAGATACAGTTTTAATTATGTTATCAGTCTGGATCTGTGAGATGACAAACATTCTTACTTACCAAATTTTTAACATTTCAATAGAGACGAAGTAGGAATATTATAGGAGAACCGAGAAACCAAGGCACCTACAGGGCTAACGACATGTCATTGGCTGTCCTAATAACTTTATGCGCTTGCGTAATGTTCACCAATCATGCCATTTTATTGAGTTCTCTATCAATCCAATTTTTGGATATTCTATATAATATGTTATACATCAAAATCCGAAGTGACGAATCTTGAAGTGACATCGCCATCTATGAAGTGACGAAGAAACTTTTTTGTGACGCCATCTATTGAGAAATTGGTTTGTATACAATGACACTTCCCCAGATTATTGTATACAACCCGCTCCTTACAATGAAATCGTTCCGGTCAATCTATTAAATTGGGGTCCTGAGACGTTAAACCATATATTTTTTTAATGTTCGTTAAGGCTTTTGTATACCTTGGGCATACGGATGTACACAAATATACTCACTAAATTGCCTTTTAATGTGTGAAATACGAAAATTTATTGTATATTTATTATTTATTTATTCATTTACGGTTACAAATAGTCATTTTGTCGTGAAAAACAGGTAAAATTTAGAGATTTTTTTTAAATAGCAAGAATAATAATAAAAATAATGAACACTTCCTTGCACCCTGCGCAAGTGGCGAGTTTGTTGTCGTATGTCAATTTCTTCCAATTAACCAGTGTATCCAGCCCAGACAAGCAATATTTGCGTGAGAAATGAATTTAAATAAATTTCTCCTCTGCTGGGAATCGAACCCAGGACGCCCGCACTGAAACCGAACGACTTACCAACTATGCCACGGCGGTCGGCATAGTAATTCAATTATTAAAATACATTAATCTCAGCCGGTAGATTTGATTGAAGTTAATCTATTTCATAGGCCTCGTAGTTATTTAGTTACTTACAATAAAAAAGTGTTGTATGAAAACTCATTTTACAAGAAATTTCAAGTTTCTAAACTGACGCAACAGAATAAAAATAAACTGTTATTATTTATTTCAAAAGTTTATCTTTTGAGGGAACTGGGAAAATGATTTTCTTAATTTACTATTTGTCTTCTATAGACTCTTTTAACTCCTATGGAATACAAACTCATCCAATTCCAGCAAACGCGAGGTCGCGTTTGTCTTGCAATTCCAAGAATGAATACGTCTTAACATATAAAACAATTAACTAAATCAACTATCATATTTTTGCAAATAGGCAAGGTAAAAATCCATTCCTACTAAATATAAACAGACAAATATGTTACACCCGCTATTAGCGTAACTCTCGCACTACGATTATGAATTTAGAGAACAAATAATGCTAACTAGTGACTGAAAACATGATATATGTAGGTATTAAATTCTATGAAGTTACGCCTAATGCACTATGAAGTTACGTGTTAGTAAGGGTAACTATCGTGTGGGTTTAAAAATTTGTACATTTTTTTGGAATTTACTAATAAACTTGAAATACAAAGAACTACGAGTACTATGAACATTCACTTTTATTTTATGCACTCTTTAAACACATATAAGTTATTTTTCTACGACACATAGTGATGGAGTTATTTTAAAAAATGCTATAAAAAAGGATGTTTTAAATTTTTTTTTGGCGAATATATGCTGAGTTTTAAAATTGTGGTGTTAAGATTTATATGTGGTGTTAAGATTTATATGTGGTGTTAAGATTTATATGTGGTGTAAAGATTTATATGTGGTGTTAAGATTTATATGTGGTGTTAAGATTTATATGTGGTGTTAAGATTTATATGTGGTGTTAAGATTTATATGTGGTGTTAAGATTTATATGTGGTGTTAAGATTTATATGTGGTGTTAAGATTTATATGTGGTGTTAAGATTTATATGTGGTGTTAAGATTTATATGTGGTGTTAAGATTTATATGTGGTGTTAAGATTTATATGTGGTGTTAAGATTTATATGTGGTGTTAAGATTTATATGTGGTGTTAAGATTTATATGTGGTGTTAAGATTTATATGTGGTGTTAAGATTTATATGTGGTGCTAAGATTTATATGTGGTGTTAAGATTTATATGTGGTGTTAAGATTTATATGTGGTGTTAAGATTTATATGTGGTGTTAAGATTTATATGTGGTGTTAAGATTTATATGTGGTGTTAAGATTTATATGTGGTGTTAAGATTTATATGTGGTGTTAAGATTTATATGCCCTCTTTTGTTTCAATCCTTAATTCAAAATAAACAAATAATGACTTTATCTTGAATTTCATATAAAACGAAGAGATCACATCTCTGTTAAGTACAAGATCACAGCAATAAACAACGGATTACATTAAATATTATATTGCCTTGTTATGCAGTAAAATGCATACATTATAATATTTAGCTAGTAACATAATCATTACATAATTATTACCCATAAATCAAACCCACGAGATATGATCACACTTTTCCGTGAATATCTTCCAGTTCAGAGAATTCCTCCAATAAGTTAACGTAAGTAACTACATAACATCAAGATACAACGGTTGTAGTCTTACAACTACTAGAATAATTAAATACTTTGATGGTACCTATCTGTTTAGTTTAAATTCTAAGAAAAATTGTCATAAACTTTTCAATGTACCTACATACTTATTATTTATATGCTTTGCTTTTTTCTTACAACTTTTGAGTCGTACAATACAAATTCACACGAGATTAACGAGAAAGAGGACGGATTGGCACTGAAGTGCGTCGCTTGTGCGTTGAGTTAAATACCCCTTAGCGCAAAATTCCAGAAAGATGGATGCTCGCTGATTGCACTCTAGGAGGAGTATTCATCCATTAGACAGGGCTGTCGCTAGGCGCTATTTATTTATTTATTTATTTATTTATTTATTTATTTATTTATTTATTTATTTATTTATTTATTTATTTATTTATTTATTTATTTATTTATTTATTTATTTATTTATTTATTTATTTATTTATTTATTTATTTATTTATTTATTTATTTATTTATTTATTTATTTATTTATTTATTTATTTATTTATTTATTTATTTATTTATTTATTTATTTATTTATTTATTTATTTATTTATTTATTTATTTATTTATTTATTTATTTATTTATTTATTTATTTATTCATTTATTAATTAATTTATTTGTCTATTAAATTTTTATTTATTTACCTATTTACTAATTTATTTACCAATTTATTTCTTTAATTATTTATTTATTTATTTAAGGCACCAACAGAACATTGAAATGTACACACATAAGTTAACACATGATACAAACACATAAGGTCTCAGTCTCAAATGCTCCAAGACTGGCGTCTGTTACATAATTACTAATTTTTTATTTTCTGTCACATATTGCTTTACATAAAGATCATTATATAACTATTCTCAGAAGAAAATCACTATCGTAAACCTTATTAAGTAATAGTTACATATTTTAATCTGATATCATATTTTAATCTGATACATGGGGGTTAAATTGTTAGGTATTGAGGACTCCTACCGCCCAGCTTCGCGTGATCCACCCCCCCTTCCCCTCTGTTACACCGTGTATAAAAAATAATTAAGGATAATTTATGAAAAATATATACCTATATAAAAATAATGAAAAATTTTCAATAAGAAAATTATATCATAAAATTGATTATAAAAATACCAGTTAAAATCGAATTAAGAAACGAGGTATGAAGGATTTCAATTACTTCGTATATTGCTTTTGTCAATAAATAATTTCTGTTTAAACATAGATGTTTAAATTTGTTAAATTTAATGTTTCTCCCACAATATTACATGGTGATAAGACGCAATCTTGTCTTATTGTATAAAACGACTATACGTTTATGTTATAATACTGTACGTATCTTAATTGTGCAAGAAAAGACTTGTGTTTAAACTATTTTCATTCAAAGGTTTGCCAATAATTAAGAGAAAAATCCAAGAACATTAATTTACACAATTGCATTCTAAATAAAACTATTTGACAGATCGAATCTCAAAATCTCTGTATTAGTTTTCATTAGCATTATCCACCTGTTGGTATAATAACCTAAGTACACATTCTTATTACGTAATATTTCATAACAAATATCTTGTGAATCTATTTATGTGACTTGTTTGCATGTACAAGGTCGAAGCAAGCATTCATACAGAGTGTATGTAATGATTGTGTATGATCGGTATGAAGATTTCACGCACTTGACATAAACTTATATACATCGAGTCATGAATATTAATTACATGCGAAACAAACAAAAAACAGTTGAATAAAACCAAATCCAAATTACTCTGTACCCGATGAAGCAACAAATATGTCCTTGTGGAAATATTCTTTAGACTCAAATGTGAAACTAAATTTGTTAACGAGTCAGTCATTACATTAAGTTTGATTGGAAGTCCGGAGTTATCCATATAAAACAAATATTATTATAAGTAGGTACATTTTTATGCATTTGTCAAACTGATATTATATGCAATGCAATATACCTTAGCTGTGCACAACGCAATAGTTGTTCCAACAGTAATTTATGCAAGCGAAACATGGACATGGTAGAGGACGCATGAAATTAGAATTAACGCTCTGGAAATGTGGAATGTGTTACAAAACAATTTATGATATTGTGAATAAACATAGGAATGAGGATATCAGAAGAGACTGTAAGATAAATATATTGTGAGTAGAATGAGATTAATTATATGCGATGGTTCGGACATGTAGGGATAATGAACGATGAACGCCTGACAAGGAAAAAAAGAATGTTTCTAAAAAAATGACATTAATATCAACATTTCTCTACTGAATAAGCGTTACACAATTTAAAATTTGATAGTGAATAGCAGGGGCCGCCCCAGAAAGGGATGGCATGATCATATGAACGATGATCATATGTATAAATAAATAAATAAATAAAATAAATATTTTGAAAGAATGAATTATAAGGAGATTGAACAATCGGCGAGCATGTGTGAGACGATGCATGTAAATGAATCCAGGAATGTGTGCAAAAATAGAGGAATATGGCGCTCGGTTCTCTCTGCTTACCTCGTTAGGGACATGGCGTGATGTTATGTACGTACAAACTTTACTTTTTTTTTTAATTTCTCTTTAAAATTAATGTGAATTTTCGAGACTGTTTTTTTTAACATATCCGGTTTGCTTTGAAAATTCAAAAAAACCAACAATTTTTTGGTTTGTATCATTTGTATCAGGTATAAACTCTTTTCGTGAGCACGCGATAGTTATTTATTTTATTTAATTTGCTTCTCGGGCAACTAACAGGTACTATGTCAAATATTAATTTAACACGCACCCAATAACAAGTTGCCACATTCTGGAGACTTACGATATTTATCGTCTCACAGATCCAGACTGTGTCTCCACCGGGAATCGAACCCGGGGCCTTTGGATCAGCAGTCAGATACCTAACCAACTGAGCCACGAAGGCCGACAAACACGTTATCCTAACTAACACGGAATTTCATTGTGCATTTGGCGGTTTTTTAATACATCATGTTTTCAGTCACTTTGTCGGTTTAAATTAAGCGTTATATGCCTTCTTAAATTGAAAAAATATTTTCTAGGCAATCGCAAGCTTTTCAGCCAACAACCATTTAAAATAAGAGCTATTATATTTTTTAAGGTTAACCATTTGTTGATTTTCTTCATCTTTACGTCGAATTTAAATAATCACTGACATCCTATCGATAGAGATTTTGACGAGCTATCGAGGTCGCCATTTCAAATCTGATATTCTAAATTGAATGTTTAATTTTGACCGTGAAACGCTTCGAGGCACCAGAGCGATACATCTTCAAGAACACACTGCGGTCACCCCTTAATTCATACTTATCCCCTCCCCTTACATCTTGAACATTATTACGTAGGTGATATATGATGCTCATAACATAATTATCTGCACAAATACATCTAATATTGTACACTGTTTTTATTATTCAAATCACAGACAAAATAAGGATGCCACACTCTTTCAATAAAATTAGTATTTTATTATTTTTTTTTAAAGAATATATACAATATGACCTTGTTATAAGTCGGTCGTGGCAGGGTTCGAACTCGCGACCACTGGATTAGGTACAACCCAGCGCGCTTATCACTCTGCCACCACCCATCTAATATGGCAGACAACATTAATATTATGACAAAATCTTCAGGCCTCATCTAAGTACTTCCACCCGTATCTTTTTTTTTTGCTGTTTGGACCATCGGCCCACCTTTTCAGCGACAGGGACAATATCATCGACCCACTTTTTCTGAGGCATTTTACCACCACCTTTCATTACAACATTAGCTAATAGATTCGCCACTTGCATAGAGTGCAATGAAGTGATTATAACTCGCAATACAATGGGTGATGTTTGTTCTTGTAATAAGAACATGGCTTCACAAAGCATATTTTATACTTAATTGGCTTCAACCGTTTTTCAAAGAATTAATAATATAATATAATATTCTCATGTTTTGGGAAATAATGACGTTTCTTCATATTTTCAACCTAAATCAAATCTTATCGAGAGTCAATCAGTGATTGTGTTTTTCTTTTTTGTTTTGAATTATCTTGCGTCACAAAACAATTTGACTTTCGAGAAAAAAAAACAAATTGGAATCTCTCCCACGATGACGACAATCGCCCAAAAGGCGCACATTTTAATTGTGCTAAAGATTGTCCAAATTATGGCGATTATCAATGACTGCATCGCATAACTAACAATACTGTTACATATTGTGAAACTATGAATAGTCAATTAACAATTAGACTTTTAGTCCAATAGTTCCCAAAGCGAGACTCGTACGCACAGCTTATCTATTTTACATGTATACATCGTATATTGCTAAAATATCGTAGAACTCCACGAGAAATATGCTGGTAGGTATTACAAAATATTTATTAGGAAATATTAAATATTAAATATTTCCATACACTAACGACAACAAAATATCATTTTCAATTATAAAACATTTTTAATAATCTGTGCCTCTCCATCTGTATTTTATTGACAAATAAATTTCCAGCAAGAGAGAATAGTAAATTTAAAAACTTTACAAGGATAAATTCTTATTTGTGTATGACTACAAAAAGAAAAAGCCTCGTGTTTTGAAGCAAGTCACATTTCACAAAACATACAAACTTATTTAAACTAAGTATATATATCTTAATCTAGATATCATATTTTAAGAGCATACACAATATTTGCATAGATATAGAAAATAAATATCAAAAACTCAAACAACCCTAACAAACAAAATGAAAAAAAATCAACAATTAACCAAAATTTCCAATTATTGCTTTCTTGGCTATATACACCAGTTGGTTGTTATAAATATTCATAAACTTACATAGCAATAGACTTGCCACTTGCACAGAGTCTGAGGAAATGCTTTTTTTTCTAAAATGTATAGTTACTTTTTTATATGTAAAAATAACACAAAATAAAAAAGAATAACAATTCAAACGTAATACTATTTAAATTTACTTTTTCCAATATACAAAATATTTTTGATGTGTTTGTATCATTCATTTAACATATATATTTTTTTTGTACTCTTCTTTTATTACATGTGAAAATATGAAAATTACAGCTGAATAAAGATACTCAACTGTGTAAAATAATAGTCCCAGAACAGGCGTTTGCCTAGTGGGGCGTTATTAGTCAGTTTATGTATGTCATATTTAATTTGTATATTAATAACAAATACATAAATGAGAAATATTTTAAAAGCATTTTTTAATTATTAGTTTTTGTGATAAAAAAAACTTCATGGATATATTTCCAATATATTTTTCTAAATATGTAAATATTCATTATTATATAGTTAAAACATTCACAAAAGAAAATCACTAATCATTGTGGGGTTTGAACACTTAGATGATTAAACACCACTGCAACTGTCAGATGTGAGAGTTATAATCCGTTGTGTGGTGTGGTTATCTCACACGTAACAACTATAGCACTTTCATTTTTGCCCGGATCAGTAATTGTTTACGGCGGCGGCGGGCATGCTGTTTAATTATATTATTACCGTATTCGGTGTTAATTAGTCGACATAACGATCGCGTTGCGCAACAGTCGGGATTGGACGCGAGTTGTGGCAGCCCTGCTCCGTCATACATAGGAGACGCATCATTACAAAATCTTCCGTCATAGTAACTTGGAACATTCAATTTGACTTGGTACTTACTTACCCAACTGGAGGTGTGTTGAGCTGTGTTTTGTTTTCATTTATGCTCCATAGATCGTACGCGTCATTGTTTGTTTTATTGCTGTGCTAGTGTTTTGTGTGCAAACTCGTGTTTAAACAGTATTTTATAAAAAATACATTCTTTCTTTCGTATTGAGTATTTGATCGAAGTTAAATTATATAAATAAAATATTGCTCATACAAAATAAAAAAAAAACAAATAATATATTTTAGTGCTTTTATTTTGTAATTTGATTTAACCAAAACTGAAGTTAATTTTTTTTTTAATTAAATAATAAGTACTATTTTTGTTCAGTATCTACTATTCTGTGAGCCCAGAAAAATAATTAAGGTATTTTTATCATTTTCTTTAATAAATATGATTTCTACTGTTTAATTTGTACTTGTGTTATTTATTAGATTTTATATGTAAATGTATTTATTTTAACAAACAAAAAAGTAAGTTTTTAAATTATTATTAATTCTAAACCAAACATTTGTTCTAAATAATGAATAAAAAGTAACAGTAAGTACCTCAATTCAAATCAACTAAATAAAAATTATTTTTCTTTTTTTTATTTATTTCGTTTGACCGCGTTTATCACAATTATAAAATAGAATAAAAATATAAAATTTGTTATTCTTGAGATAAATTAATGTTGCGCAGGGTTAAGATTCCTGCTTAGTTAATCTCAATTAATTAAGCGGGAAAATTAATTATTTGCAATAGATTTAATATTTGAGGTTGTATTAAAATATGTTTTAAATACATACGTGAATGGTTTATATGAATTTTTTTTTCAAAAGATTTTGTGATGAGAATTTGTAAAAAAAACTTGAAATATATAATATATATTATATTCTCAACGAAAAAAAAATCGTATATTCAACCTCACATATTCCATTTTACTTTTTGTCCTGTAAATTTATTATTAATTCTGCCTATTTCATATGTACAAATACTTTATTATAGTTTCCATAATAGGAGTATATCGGCAATGACGCAATGAAATGAGGCATACCTAACTCCTTTATCCCTCCCCACTCCCCCCAACTCCTACATATCCCATTATCAGTTGTATGTTTTTATTTTTAAATTACTTATCTTGTATGCTGTTTTTCTTAATATTTTATATATTTTATTTCAATTTCTTATATCTTTAATATCAAACTTTCTCTACTATTTACGTATGTTTTAGTATTTTTTTTTTATATTATAAACGTATTGCATCGTCATTTATATAAATGCTTCCGCCAAAAAATAATATTTAATGAAATTCTTATCTTCAGTTAAAAATCGAATTTATGAGGCCGGTACAAAATTCAAATGGTTGACCACTGTACAAACTGATATTATTATATTCGATTCGATTCAATTTTTTGCAAATAAACGTTTTCGCCGGAACCTCTCGGCATCATCAAATTATAAAAAAAAATCGAATCTCTGATAAAAACACTTCAACTCCGCTAGCGCAAAAACTTGAGGATTATCATATTATTTTTAAATGTCCGTTCACAAAATTCATAATATACATTTTATATTATTTAGTTACTCGTGTCAAGTATAAAAACATGTTGAAATAAATCGTCGATTGATACACAATAATGGGTAATTTAATCTTTTTTTTTTTCGGGAATCTAACAGGAACACTTTGTCAAATATCAAATTAAACACGCACCCAATCACTAGACCATACTGAAACACAATTGAAAAAAATTGTCTCCACCGGGAATCGATTCCGGGACCGTTGACTCAGGAATCAGATATCAACTGAGCCACGAAGGTCGACATATTATATAGTTATATACTATTATAATATTATATTTTGTAATTTCCTTAAACTCGTACTTGGTAGGTACATGTGTCTATTTACATAATATTGTAATTTCCTACTAAGTATATAACATTTATTATCAAAACACATTTAATTTTTTCAACTTGCTTACGATGGAGAGAAACAAAAAAAAATATTAAATTTTTAAAATATGTTTATAACTATTTTCAATCTATTCAACTTTTTAAAAAGAAACTAAAGCTGTTTTACCTGTCTAATAATTCTTAACTGACACCCCATATCCATCCTCCCTCCCCTCCCTCAACCTCTATTTCCTTCCTTCCTTCCTATGTTGATGTGAATTTACTCTTAATATTTTTTTATAAATTTAATGTACATACCAATTTACTATTTATGACCTCACGTTGGTTTGGTTGGTTGGAAGAAATTGCCTTGTGGCCATTCATTGTACACAGTATTGTACATAAAGTTTAATAAATAAAGAAGATAATAATAAATAATAATTTTTATTTGTTTATTTTTTTCTTATCCCCTATGTAAGTGATGAGTTTATTGCTTAATGCCAAAATATCAATATTATCAGACAGGAGAAGCAAGTTTTGCGTGAGAAATGAATTCAATTATATTTCTGCTAGGAATCAAACCCAGAGCGCCAACAGCGAAGCTAAACGGCTTACTTTAGTGAGAATTTCGAATTCTACGTTCAGGTTTATATACAGCAAAATAAAAGAAAATTAGATTTTGTCGGCCTTCGTGGCTCAGTTGGTTAGGTATCCGATCCCGGGATCCAAAGGTCCCGGTTCGATTCCCGGTGGAGACACAGTTTTCAATTGTGTTTTCAGTCTGGATCTGTGGATCTGTGAGATTAATATCGCAAGTCTCCAGAATGTGGCAACTTGTTTTTGGGTGCGTGTTAAATTAATATTTGATATCTTCATGACCTGTTAGTTGCCCGAGAAGTAATGTAAAATAAAATAAATATTATCAGATGAAAAATCTAAATTTTGCATAATTTAAGTATATAATTGGGCAGTATTTGAATCCAATTTTGCAACCAGAATAGAATTATCTGTAAATAAGATTTTGTTGCTATGATATTGAATAAAACAAACAAAAAATATTGATTTTATCTCGAAAATTATTCATTGTTTACAAATGGGTCTTAAATACTGAAGTATATTTTTTCTATTCTGTTTTAATAGTTAGAATTTGTGTATTGAAGAAAAAGATATTTACAAAGTAATTGTTTATTGCAACAATTGCAAACAATTTTTATACATCCTGTAGTGTTTATATATTTGTAATATCCCCTTAATTTAAATAATTTATTAAAATATACCTACATACCTACTTTATCTATATACCTACATATGTATTGCTATATTTTTCTACAACTGCAGTTATAATTTTTATATCGCATTGCACTAACTTGATTCACCGGTTTTAAACATCAATAACACAAATTTAGATATAAACATATACACAGATTAAATTTAATTGAAAAATATTCAAATTAAATTGCATTTTAAATCTTATTGATGAATTAAGTACATGACCCCCATTATATTTGTTTATCTCTTACTGATTACCTAATTTATTTTTCTAAAGATTCCTTTTTAAACTGATTCTTTCAATGGTGAAATTTGGATTAAAGGGTCTTGTAACTTCCAACTTTGTTCCTTTTTTAGTATATAATGAATTAATATATTTTATATCAATTAAAAATGTCAAGTATCAATGTTCTAAATTTAATTTAAAAATGTAAACATTGTGTGGATCAAAACTTTGATAAAACATTTGTTATTCGTAGATATGGAATTCTAGAATATTGACGGAACATGCTTGACTTAGTGAGGTGGTTGGTATACACTATACACCATACAGATGTAACATCATTATAATTGGTTCTTTTTAATACAAAATAATAAATAACTTTCAATCCTTATTCAATTTGACGGACATCAAGATGAAATCGATATTATTTGATTTCTATTATTACTTTCTCAGACAATTGAATCGAAACTACAAGATAGAGCAAACAATGAAAAATTAGAAACACTCTGAAGACAAATTGTTTTATCAAATAAGGAATGAGTATGCAACAGTCCTTCCATTTTAAACAAATTTGTTAACAAAACGTGATGTCAATGAGCTATTTATGGTAAACGTACTGTGGGTTCTGTAATATATCTGCCAATATGTTTGTAATTTATCATAATTTTACCTAAAATAAATTGATATAGGTAGGTACTTTGAAATACATATATTTTTACTTTATATTTATTGTTTATCCTACTCGATATCCTTGAAGTTAAAACATGTGCAATATGAAGTTTTTACATAATATGAACCTACATTTATAATAGCTCATTGAAATCCTTCAAACAAAATATAATATCAAACATAGTAATATTTATAGATTAGCCTTTCTTACCATATCAACTTTTCATGATAGCAACTGTAATATCAAAACATTCTTTGATATTTTAATGGTTGCAACAATCATTTATACCAACCTACTAATTGTTTCAATATTCTTATTTTTATATGTATGTATAGTGACGTTTTTGACATGTTAATATGAAGCAAGCTGTGGACGTGCTTAATTGGAGGGTTAGCGAGATTATTTTGTATAATTTATTTTGTAGTACCAACCCTGACGTATGCAAGTGAGACCTGGACATGGCAGAAGTCGCATGAAAGCAGAATAAATGCAGTTGAAATGAGATCGCTTAGAAGAATTTGTAACAGAACGATGTATGACAGAGTTCGGAATGAAGATACAAGGAAAGAATGTAAGATAAAGAAGGATGTAATTAACAGAATGAAAGTTAACACATTGAGATGGTTAACTTTCATTCTTTTTTTTTTTCAAATGTTTGAATGTTAACTTTGTGGTTCATATTTAACAAATTAAATTTAAAGATATAACTTTGTATTAACCACGTTTTTTGGTTGAGACGATGCGACCGGTTTCGGAACTAACCGTTCCCTCATCAGGCTAACTTTCAACTGAAACAGAATGTGACGACGTGCTTACAAGAAATCTATGGGGGCGGAGGTAGAGGTAGGGTGGGGGTACTTAGGGTTGGGTCTTGTGCAGGGTGGGTCCGATTGGCTGAAGGATTAGAAGTAAAAGGAAACATATTTAATAATGGACTGAAAGATAAATTTAACTGATTGTTTATTATGTTCTGTTTTGAATTAATACACTTTTTAATTTCTAGCGACTCTAAATTATCAAGACGGAGACCTACTTTGTTGACGTGTAAAATTTTTGTTCCCGATTGCATATTAAATTGATGATCATTAAGTACTAAGTGTTCTGCGAATTCCGAAAAATTATCATTGTTTATACATCTAATATGTTCTTTTACTCTAGTCTCAAATTTCCGTCCTGTTTTTCCTATGTAGACTGCAGAGCAGTCTCCACATGTCAGTTGGTATACGCCGGAGTTTTCCATTTTATTATCTTTATCTTTGGAATTCATTAAGCTATTTCCAATATTATTGTCAGTGTAAAATGCCGGTCTTATGTCTTTTGGTAAGAAATTTGAGACTAATTGGGATAAATTATTAAAAAACAATATGCGTCTCCATCTATATTCATCTTTTTTGATATTTGTATTATAACTATGTAGGTATCTATTGACGTTAATATTTTTTATTTTTTTATTTAAAATAGAGTCTATCAATTTACTGTTATAACCATTATTGTATGCAATCTGTTTTATTGTATTTAGTTCTTTATTAAAATTATTTGATGATAGTGGTATATTTAGTAATCTATGGACCATGGAATGATAAGCGGAATGTTTATGGGATGCTGGATGGTTGGATGTATTGTGGATAGTTGTATCTGTATAGGTCGGTTTACGATATATATCAAATTCAATTTTATTATTTACTATTGTCAATTTTAAATCTAAAAAATTAAGTGTTTTTTCCTTTTCTATTTCCAATGTGAACTGAATCTTAGGGTGAAACGAGTTTATAAAATTTAAGAGCAACTTTAATTGTCGATCAGTACCGGTAAAAATGCAAAATATATCGTCCACGTATCTCTTCCATAAAAATATATATTTCAATAAAATAATTGTATCAAATTCGGTAAACCGACCTATACAGATACAACTATCCACAATACATCCAACCATCCAGCATCCCATAAACATTCCGCTTATCATTCCATGGTCCATAGATTACTAAATATACCACTATCATCAAATAATTTTAATAAAGAACTAAATACAATAAAACAGATTGCATACAATAATGGTTATAACAGTAAATTGATAGACTCTATTTTAAATAAAAAAATAAAAAATATTAACGTCAATAGATACCTACATAGTTATAATACAAATATCAAAAAAGATGAATATAGATGGAGACGCATATTGTTTTTTAATAATTTATCCCAATTAGTCTCAAATTTCTTACCAAAAGACATAAGACCGGCATTTTACACTGACAATAATATTGGAAATAGCTTAATGAATTCCAAAGATAAAGATAATAAAATGGAAAACTCCGGCGTATACCAACTGACATGTGGAGACTGCTCTGCAGTCTACATAGGAAAAACAGGACGGAAATTTGAGACTAGAGTAAAAGAACATATTAGATGTATAAACAATGATAATTTTTCGGAATTCGCAGAACACTTAGTACTTAATGATCATCAATTTAATATGCAATCGGGAACAAAAATTTTACACGTCAACAAAGTAGGTCTCCGTCTTGATAATTTAGAGTCGCTAGAAATTAAAAAGTGTATTAATTCAAAACAGAACATAATAAACAATCAGTTAAATTTATCTTTCAGTCCATTTTTAAATATGTTTCCTTTTACTTCTAATCCTTCAGCCAATCGGACCCACCCTGCACAAGACCCAACCCTAAGTACCCCCACCCTACCTCTACCTCCGCCCCCATAGATTTCTTGTAAGCACGTCGTCACATTCTGTTTCAGTTGAAAGTTAGCCTGATGAGGGAACGGTTAGTTCCGAAACCGGTCGCATCGTCTCAACCAAAAAACGTGGTTAATACAAAGTTATATCTTTAAATTTAACTTTCATTCTGTTAATTACATCCTTGGTTGGGAGAATGAATGAAGAACGCCTGACGAAGAAAATATACAAAGCTGACAGGAATGGAATAAGAGGTCAGGGCGCCCAAGAAAAGGATGGCACTACCATGTACTACACACGATATTTTGAAAGATGGAAATGTAAGAAGCGTGAACAACAGACGAACATGTATAAGACGATGTATGAATGTTGATGAGGCGATGAATGTGTGTCAAGATAGAAAAATATGGCGTTCGGTTCTCTCTGCCTACCCCGTGAGGGACATGGCGTGATGGTATGTATGTATGTATAATTTATTTTGTATATATAATTCCCTGTGCGTGTCCCTTAATAAAATAAAATGACGTCGTTTTCTGGCCAAGTCACGGCCTACCCCTTCGATCTTCACAGTACAGAAGATTTCAGCTCTTCTTTTCAAGTACAATCAGCTAGACTATGGAATGGCCTAAGTGATGAAGTTACATTGTCTCAATTATTCATACAAATATTTAAAGGTAAACTACTCGTAAAAAAACTTTATCTGTCAAATAGTTCCTGAATTCCTTCTATATCCTTCCGAAACCTCTTTCTTTTCCTCATTGCTATGATCAGTATTATTTTTGTTATTCTTTTTTTTCACTCTCTTTTCTTTTTTTTTCTTCGTATTTTTTTCTTACTCTATTTTTTTTATCAATTTATTTCTCACTAAATATGTAAGTATTGTACCAATTTAATTTCAGAGACTTCATGTTGCTTGGGTTGATTGCAAGAAATTTCCTTATGGAAATAAACCCCCCCTTGTACACCTGTAAATAAATTATATAAATAAATAAAACAATAATCTGACCGTAATATCATCACTCCATTTCAATTTAATAGTAGGCAGATAGAACCGAACATGAGATTACTTCATTAAAATCTAAAATATGTATTACATAGATAATTAGTCATATTGTATTATTAACTTCAGATTCATTTCCATTTGAATCTGATACGATACAAAAATATTTTTTGACTGTATAGGTATTTAGTTATCTTGTTGCGTATTAAATGTATTTATTATTTTTTGTAACAACACTTTTTTCCTGTTTACAAAATACAACGATGACCCATCGTTAATTTTAAATTGATATATTAAATATTATACCTGCATAATCAATTTATATTTTAGGTATTTTAAATGTAGGCATATAAAATATTTTTATTAAACAGATAATTCTCAAAAACCTTTAAATTAGATGTATATTTAACCTTAACCAAACAAACCTTTATAATATTCGCCATCTGTGCTATTTTTTAAACTGATTTTTTACTGTATAGTATTTACACGTTGTACGTAAATAGTTATGATGATGATGATCAGCGATGTCAGTCGCTGCTTATTGGATTGGTAGAGCTTAGCTGGACACGAAAAAGAAAGAAAGAATGGTAGGTATTTGAAGTTTTGATAGATAACTCCTCTTTTAAAGCTGAATTCAGAGCTCATTAACAAAACATAAATTTATTTTAAATGATCTATATAGGATTGCATTATCATATCACAGATTAAACCTATTTCATTTTATGTCTTCGTTTTCTCACAAGTTTATTTTTTTTTTCAATTTTTAAACATACTATTATTGTAATTATTACATGTATTTATTTATTCGGCGCAATTTCAAACACTATGTTGAAATTCTACATTTTTATTTACTTCGTCAATATATAATATCTACGAGTAGGATTGTCCTTGTAAGTTAAAATAGCTATCAGCAAAATAAATAAAAATGTTTAAGTATTTAAAATTGTTTTTGCCATTTTACTTATATTACTAACCTTTTATTGGGTATTGATTTTATAATACCCTAAATAGGAATCGTTTATTCTACATTGGTCTATAAAGGAATAAAATAGTTTGTTTAGTTTATTAATTCATATCAATTATATACCTACTGAATTCAAGTCGTACATGAAATATACATGATATTATATTTGTATTGTAATCGCTCTGATAATTCTCTGGGTTTATATGTATTATTTATTTACAGTTAAACCTACTGTTTTATTGTATTAAAATCATGTTTTTATGATAATGGCATGCACGTTATTCGTATTATAAAATAACTGAACCGCTTTATCTCTTTTGCATTACACAAAAACGTACGTCAACATAATATATATAAAGATAATACATTTTTCAAAATATTTTTTTATTGTAAAATTTAAATTATTAAAAAAAAAAGAATTTAAATAATCACAAATCCAAGTTGGCTAAATAAAAGTAAAATTATTTAAAATATCACAAATAATTTTGGGATATGACGTGATGGTATATCGTCGAAATAATATCAAAATTTACAATTATATTTTTTTACTCGGTTGAAATAAAAATGAGAATGAAATAAATGAGAATGAATTTCGTTGCGTTCAAATAAAACAATCATTACATATCGGAATAAAAAAAATCGAATGCACGTTTGCTGTCTCTTGACTAATCATATTGTTTCTTTCTTTTTAGTCTAAACCACGTTCGAAAGGCAAGAGGTTCACCTTCCAGAGCACAGTGCGACAAATAGAAAGAAGAAGACTTGCTGAGAAGCTATCGAGGGAAGCAGAGTCCAAAGAGAGGCAGAGACTCAGCGAACTGGAGGCCATGAGAAGGTAAACTTTAATATATCTACTAAATCTTCAAATGGTTCATTATTTAATGAGATTTAAATTCCAAAAACCAAAGCAAAATTGTACTATAACCAAATTGTAGTCTCGCAGTTTGAACTGGCTTGGACATATCCTCCGTTTGTTTGCTGACAGCATCAGCTACAGTTGTCTGCTATATCGACCTGAAAGGAACAGTCGTCAGGGTAGACCTGAACTGACTATACTCAACAGAGCTTCATCAGGCCGGATTGATATGAAAGCAGGCAATGGAGTTGGCACAGGACAGAACTTCCTGGAGGAATTGAGTGACGACAGCATACCGATAGTAAAAAAAAGTAAATAGAGGTCCTTTTTTTGAACCAAGGGATCGTCAAAAGGATATCTGAAAATTGGTTGGCTACGGCTGAACCAGCAATCTCGTCCATTTTTGTCTCTCTGTGGCTTTTGTCTTCCAGATTGTTGTTGAACCATAAATATAGTCTGCGAAGATAACGTCAACGCTAGACAATTAATTAAACTCAAACAAAGCATTGCCTAAAAAATAGTTAATTTCGTTTTTATGTATTTATGTTTGTCTTAAATACCACAATGTTTATTCTCTTTTCACTTTCAACCGTGTGAATTAGTTTAATTGGTAATTAAAATAATGTTTGCTTTGTTGTTTACGTCTACATTTCTTAAACATTGAGTTATTTGTATTACAAAAACTACATATTTGTAATACAATATTGTTTACACAAATTACATAAAATACCCAACAATGAATCAATTTCAAACCGCACAAATACATTATTTCTCTTAATAATATACCCATTGATACAAAATGATATTTATGGAATTGCAGAAAAAGCATTATAAAGACATATTCTTTTACAACAGCATTCATATAGTTAGTTGATATTTTTACTCTCTACACGGAATAGTAGAGAGTGGAAAGTCATGATTTCACAATATTTAAGCGTTATATTGTATTTGTCTCTATAGACAAGTGTATATTTTTACTCTCCACTTCTATCTTCCTCAAGGGGTACGCAGTGAGTACCGAACACCACATTCTTCTATCTTGATACATACAACGCCTCAACAACATTGATTCACTGTCTCGTACATGCTCATTTTGCTGGTAATGCAATTTTACTAAAAATTTCTCAACAGGTCAATCATGTAGCAAATGCATACAACGATTTCCGTGACAATGTTATTGGATGTATTGGGAAAAATTTTCTGGGAATCTTATATTTGTTTAAGAATCTAATAGAAAAATACTTCATAAAAATGCATTTAGAGATTTTCAACCTGTCAAGAAGAATAAATGAACAATTTCTATGGTGTGGAGAGTTTAGTGTTGGCTACTACCCACTCGTTTTCTTATCAAAGTCGCAATATTTTCAGCAGACTTTCGTTAAATAAGTCTACAAAACGCGTCAATGCATAGATTTTTTAGTTCTATAAATTCTGCTTTTTTCAACCATAGGCACTATGATAGAATAAAACACTGTTTTTTTAATTATTTCGATAAAATTTTATGTGATTATTTAAAAATAAAGGTTTTTGTAAAACAATTCAGATTTTAAATCGCTATTTTTTTTAAATTATAGATACGTAAACCTTTCTCGAGTGTATTGTTTATTTTGATATTTTCAATCACATTATGTTTGTTGAATTAAATTATTGAATGACCTAATAAGAAAATCAACATAACCTAGATAAGTAAATAACAAACTAGCACGTGTCATTATATATGTTACATAGCGGGCACGCGAACCAATTGAATATTGTAGGTATAGATTATCACACCAAGTTGAGTCAACACGACACGCCTTAACAAGGTAGGAACCTTACTTCCGAATCGGGTTCATATCATTCACCCCTTTAACTCTTGGCGGCGAAATACGGAAGTTTGAACCAACTGTCTAAGTCCATTTCAATAAAGTACTTACCTATAAATATTTCCATTATGTCCTTAGTGACAAAAAGCCAATGAACACTTTTGAAATAGGTATGTATATAATAAATAGCTTATAGATGTTTGATTTATTCCTCTTTAAAAGGCTAGCGTCAATACAGGCGCAGCGAACGGAGCGCATCAGACGGACTTAGTAATTCTTTGTATAGGAATTCATACAAGTGCGTACACTGATCGGCATTTTTATGGAAAATGTCATTTAAAATTTTGTATAAACATTTTCATTATTTTAACGTAGTTCGATAGTGGAAATTTAGCATTAAGATATTTATATTCTAGAAAAGTCTATGGGTTATATATTTTTTTACATTCATTCTTATTTTCAACAAATATTTTCTTGAATAAAAGCATGTAAGAGCCGAGCATGCGATTACCAAACGAAAAAAAATCATTTTGTATTTGCATTTTCTATGGAAAATTGTAAAAAAATCGAAATGACAGTTGTGTCGGCAATCAGACACAACTGCGCTCCGTCCGGCCCGTCCGCTGCGCCTGTATGGACGCTAGCCTTTAGAATGAACTTCAGTAGTACAGAATAAAAAGATAATTTTATAGGAAATACAGATTCAATTTCATTCATTTTATCCCTTTTGTAAAATGTATTAAAATCCAAATATTTTCAAAATGTGTTACTTGATTTCATCATTTATGCTTTGTATGCAAAGGCTGAGTAACTAGTGTTACTCGTAAAAAAATAATTGATTTTGACTAGACTTATTTTATCAACAAAAAAAACAATATATCTTTTATTTAAAAATATCAATGAATTTTTGAACAAATAGACGATTAAACTAAGAATGAATGAACTAATGAACGAATGAAGGAATAAGTAAATTAATGAACAAAGAATTTATTTCCAAAGATAATAAGATACAATATTACCGTAATAAAGTAATCCATAATTATAATATTTCTGGGTCGCTCTTATCAAACAAAGACTGTGCATGTGATCTTGGAGTTATTCTGGACTCAAAACTTACTTTTGAGGCTCATATTAATAGCATAGTCACTAAGGCAACAAAGAGCCTGGGTTTTGTTCTAAGAACATGTAAATTTTTCACCAACTTCAGAACGTTCTTGCTCCTTTACAATAGTTATGTTCGTCCACATTTAGAGTATTGTTCACAGATTTGGAACCCACGCTACAGTATATACGTTGATCGACTAGAAAGAGTTCAAAAACGATTTCTAAAATTCTTAAATTTCAAATCATATAACATATACAGTTCTTATGATGAAATTGAGAAACATTTCCGAATGAAAAAAATCGTACACAGGAGAGAAGTTGCGGATCAAATGTTTCTCTTTAAAATTATTAATTCAAAAGTTGACTGTCCTGATTTATTAAATAAAATTAATTTCCATGCGCCGTTGCGAAATGGCAGATTGAACTACTTGTTTTATGTTCCTCGAAGTAACACTAATTCTAATCAAAATGAGTTTATCAAAAGGGCTTGTAACTTCTATAATGTCAACCTCTCAGCCAGTATCACACATTCTGATATATTCACCGCTAGTAATAACGCATATAAAAATTCTATCTATAAGTGCATAGCATGAACTCGTATGTTGAATTTTTTTTTTTTTTTGTTAGTTATTTTTGTTTTTTCTAATATTATCTTTTGTATACTTTTATTTACATTTTGAGTTGTTGTTTGTAACAAAAATATAACAATTTAACTGTCATAATCCTTTTCCCATCCTTTTCCTTTCCCGTCACAGGCAAACATACATCTTAGTTATATTTAAATTTATGATGTTTGAAATGTTTTATATTTAATATCTGTGGACATATGTAATTGGTCTGTTTGTTTTTATTTTATAGTGTATTATTCCATTTTAGTATTTTAAGACTGTATTTGTCCCTAAATAAATAAATAAATAAATAAATAAATATTACAAAACATGAAAAACATAATTTAATAATACAATTTCAATTTACAATAGGCACATATTTGGAGATTTTACTGCCTCGCAATCTGTTCTGAGGCATTATATAAACCCAATATTTTATTTATTTATCTACTTTTTATGAATCCTCTCAATGGAAATTATTAATCAAATGTTTTTTTTAATTATCAGATAAAATATCATTGAACTATGCAGACACTGCTATAGGAAGTATTGTTGAATTAATTAAAATTACAAATAAAACGATTGTACGCAAATAGTCACATCCTTTGAGATAGGTACCTACCTAATCAATTAAAATAAATATTTTTTTGTGTTTGTTCCGTATCTTTCCAATCAGCATTATTTGTACATTGCTTAATGATAATTATTACAAATTCACGCTAAAATGAATTAGCAAGTCAACGTAGCTTAATTGTGAGTCGTCTGACCTTGGAGTCAATTGATTAATACAAAGGTCATCATATCAGTTCCTAGCAGGTGATACTCTAAGGTGACTGAGGATGGCGCATAGGTTTTTACTCCTCACTACCCAAGGGGGATATAGTGGGGAGTTATGAATTCGCAATTTCTAAGTTTATTTTTATAGCAGATTATCAACTAATATCATGCTGAGATTGTATTCTGAAAGTATCATAACAATGTAAAGTTGTCGCCAAATAAATTGAACTTTTAGCCGAGAAAGGGGTCGATTTGCACGCAAACCAACGAAGCAAATTTGCATTTGAAGCAAAAAGATACAAATTTGCGCTCTGCGCAACTGGAAGCTCGTTCAAGATGTTTGGCGAATATTATATCTGTGTGTGTTGTGTAGTATGTGATATGTACGGCGTGTTTATTCTACTTTATCGATTATAGACTAAAGTACCTACTCATTCAATTATTTTCAAATTTTGTTAATTTTTATATCTAATACTCGCTTAGACCTCATTAGATTTTGAAAGATATCTGGTAAGTACTTCTTAATTTTTTCAAATGTCAAATATTTCAAAGTGACCCCATTTTGTTAGGTACTTTCAATTTGCTAAAAGGACACATCACTTTCATAAAATGACATTGAATAATTATCAAGGTTTCAAAATAAAGTATTCAAATCAAAAATTATTTAACAAACTCATAACATGAAAATGTTGAAAAATTTCTATACAAAATTTGAATACTTTGTTAGAACAAAGTATTGCGTTGGTCTCAACCCACTCTTTTTTTTAATACATCCGTGATTTTAGCATCGCTTAGATTTGTACATGTGCATGTAAATGCAGCTTGTTGTTCGCATATTAAACGATTTTTTGTGAATTTATGTACCTACAAGCAAGTGTGCAAAGGCAGGTTTATTGTCTATTACGCAATCTCTTCCGACTAACACGAGCAACGTGAAATCTCAAGCAAATTCTATTCAATAGCACAGAATAGCAATAAAATAACAGCAAGATAAAAACAACTTAAAGAAGGAGGGAATTGAAGGTTGTAGTTGAACACTGGATTAACTTGACGTTTCACATTTTTGAAATAGTCATGATCCTTTTTGACAAATTTTTAACATCTCAATAGAGACGAAGTTGGAATATTATAGAAGGACCAGGAACTCAAGGCACCTACAGGGATTACGACCAGCCGATGACAGGACTCCCAACAGAGAAAAAAATCCAATGTGTGCATATAGGTATATATGCAACTTTTAAAAAAATATTCGATTTCGTTACGACTCGTTTAAATACTTTCGATAGGGATTTTTTAGCAAAAGATATGGGAGACGCATATAAAAAGTTTGATCCATTAGAATTATTGATTTACATTGAATTTAAACAAAAATATCGAATGTCAAAAAGTGCAATAGATAGAATTTAACAGAAATATCACACGGCGCGCATGTGTTCCGCGCCGCGCATACTGTTCTGCGGTCATGACAACCAACTTAACAAATCTAAATTTGAACTGCAGTACAAATATTTTTATAAACTAGTTGCATGAAACACATGAGATCCAACTGTCGATAGCGATAGTATGTATAGTTGAAGAATAAGAACCAAACTATAAACCCATAAATCCAAATTATTGAAAATTTTAACGAATTTTATTTTATTTGATTTATTTTGGATATCCAACAGTACAGTAGAGTATAATGATATTAAAAACAATGAAAAAAAAACAAGTAAATGTAGACTACGGTAAATAGTAATATAACATCATATCAAGTAATTTTTAAAGTATTGAATACAATTTACAACGAATGAGAAAAATAAAATTATAGGATCACACCTGAAACATACAAGGAATAGTACAAAGGGGATTATATGTTATATCTATAATAAAAAGTAAAGACTTTTTGATTCTACATTAATTTAATTGAGCGCGATAGGCCTATTTCGCCTTGTTAGGGCATTAACTAGCTTATAGCCCCTAACAAGGCGAAATAGGCCTATCGCGCTCAATTAAATTAATGTAGAATCAAAAAGTCTTTACATTTTATTATAGATATAACATATAATGGAATTCTACCAAATAAAAACTTCATCGATAATTAAAAGGGGATTATATTCTAGAATCATAACATGGGATTCTAACGTACCTACTTAAGGATTAACTAAAAGGGTGTTGCAACCATTATGGTGACACATGTTGGTATGTACGTATTGTACGTATGTCAAGATAGGACAGTATAGAGGTCAGTTCTCTTTTCCTACCCGGAATATGAAAACAGCATGATGGTTCTGTATGTATGTTTGGAGATTAAGTATTAAACTATAATAAAAACTGCTTTGTGTACATGTCAGGTTAGTTTTAGCGAATGTGTGCAAACCGTCCCCCTTTAGTACGAAAAATCTTACCTCTATATTAGTAAAAATGTCTTCAATAGATGGAGTTAGTGTTTAATGTAAAACAAATACGGAACAGAGTTCCTGTTATTTAAAACCATCGGCAATTTTTACTCAAAACAAGCTGCATCGAAAGTAATGGGAGCTCTGAACCCGTTACTAAACGATAAAAGCAACCTGAGTAATAAAAATAAGCTACTGATCTATAAAAGTGTCATCCGCCCCATGATGACGTACGCGTGTCCCGTCTGGGGCAACGCTGCCAAGTCCCACATAGATCAGTTGCAAATCACTCAAAACAAGGCCATCCGTTTTGCCTTCAGCGCTCCAAGATGGACTAGAATCTCTCTCCTCCATGACGATGCAAAAATACCCACAATAAAAGAATTCATAACCTCCACTTCACAGCGTTTTTATGCGAAAATCCCCACGCATAAAAACCCATCTATCAACAGCCTAGCCAGATATGATGAAAATGACACCTTTAAATATCCAAGACCTAAAACCGTCCTGAAACGACCTCCCCAACCCGAACCCCCTCCATAGAAACAACCCTGACACGCCATCTTACATTCACCTTACCTCGCTAATTTCTCCCATACAAAACATAAAACAAATCCAAATTCTAATCTAGTAACCATTCATCCTCTTATGTCACCCCAATTCTTCCACCTCTTCAGATAAATCTCAAAAAAAAAATATCTTCATGTAACGATAGATGAAGGAGTCAGGAGTCCTTAGACTTGGTACTCTGTTGAACAGAAATGACAAATGACAAAATGACTCAAAACAAGGCCATCCGTTTTGCCTTTAGCGCTCCAAGATGGACTAGAAACTCTCTCCTCCATGACGATGCAAAAATACCCACAATAAAAGAATTCATAACCTCCACTTCACAGCGTTTTTATGCGAAAATCCCCACGCATAAAAACCCATCTATCAACAGCCTAGCCAGATATGATGAAAATGACACCTTTAAATATCCAAGACCTAAAACCGTCCTGAAACGACCTCCCCCACCCGAACCCCCTCCATAGAAACAACCCTGACACGCCAACTTACTTTCACCTTACCTCGCTAATTTCTCCCATACAAAACATAAAACAAATCCAAATTCAATTCTAATCTAGTAACCATTCATTCTCTTATGTCACCCCAATTCTTCCACCTCTTCAGATAAATCTCAAAAAAAAATATCTTTATGTAACGATAGATGAAGGAGTCAGGAGTCCTTAGACTTGGTACTCCGTTGAACAGAAATGACAAATGAAATGAGATTTCCTATTCAGCGATTTCAGACTTATGTAATTAGTATTATTATCTTTGGAAGGAAGGCGGTCAGTCTTCCTCATTTCTAAACTAGTTGTCAAGTTGCATACTTGCATGTTATATATGAAATCCAACTGTCGATAGCGATAGTATGTATGTATATTTGAATAATAAGTACCAAACTATAAATCCAAATTATTGAATATTTTGTATGTCAAGATAGGATAGTATGGAAACATTGTCGATATGTCGAGAGAACAAAGTTCTCTTGAACAAATCGACAGTTGGATAAAACTAGTTGCATGTAACACATGAGATCCAATTGTCGATAGCGATAATATGTATAGTTGAAGAATAAGTACCAAACTATAAACCCATAAATCCAAATTATTGAATATTTTAAGATATTTTGTTTTCTATACAACACATGTAGGTATGTATGTCAAGATAAGATAGTATGGAGGACAGTCCTTTTTTCTACCCGGAATATGAAAACAGCATGATGGTATGTATGTATGTTTAGATATTAAGTATCAAACTATTAAGTCTTCTTAGATATTGTGTGTAGGCGACTGCCATTCAAATTGTATGAAGCAATGTCGTCTCCAAATTCAACTTTTATAAAAATTGTTAAAAAAATTGAGATGTACTACTACAATTTTAATATTTTTATAGAAAATTAAATTATCTAGTTGGGGTGTTTCAGTTTTTTTCGATATTTTTAAAAACTTTGGAAATATAGGCAGTTAAACACTGATTTTTAGCTGTGAGGCACCGGCTTAGAATAGTGCTTCCACTCTTTTCTATTATTGCTTTCGAGTGTCCCGTAAGAGCCGGGTAATCGAAAATACAACAGGCAACTATAACATCTCACATAGTTCATCAATGAGGTTCACCACCCATTCTGAATATAGTGCCTTTTTACGTGAGACGAGACTGGTGTGTGGGTATACACAGATATGTTGTGCTCCCTTTTATAAGGCAATGCACACCCGCACACCTTTCGCTGGTTACCCCACATTGTGGGATATGCCGTGATGGTATGAATGAATGAATGAATGAAAAACACTGATTTAAACACTGAGTTTCTGAGATAAAAGGAAAAAAAAAGTAAAAATTCAAAAGTTGATAACCCCTGACTGAAACAAAAATTCAAAATTCTGAGTATAAAAGTTTTGTAGGCCTACTACTGTTAATATATTCTGAAATTTTGGGCTCTGTAAATTGAGCGGATCAGAAGTTATAAGGGACGCACACGCACACACACACGCACACGCACACTCACACACACACAGACACACGAAATGTTCTACTCCGAATTCTGAGTAAATCCGTATATGCAACATATATGCTGCGAAGCCTCTAAGTTGATGTTTTTTTACTTCAAAGTTGGAAAAGCCGTGAAAAAGTAGACCGTGCATACAATTATCGCGTATCCTGGCTTGAAACATTGTCGATATGTTAAGAGAACAAAGTTCTCCTTAAGAAATCGACAGTTGGATGAGGTTTCAGTTGAACGCGGAATAAGACTTTGAACCGGGTTCAATTGAAACGTGATTCAACCATGATTCAAGGAATTTTGAAAAATAACACTTATTGTGTGCCTACTATTTTATACTAGTTTAATTTATTTTTTCAACATATAATGCGACTCGCTAACGCGAGTCGGTTTTATGTCTACAAACAAACCTAACCAACCTATTCTTACCAGATTTTTAGAATAATAAATAATGTGAATAATTTGGGAGATGATTAAATCGCAACCATTGTAAATACGGTTCATAGTGACTGAAAAGTGTGCGATTTGAAATTATGCAGCCATACACATAATGATTGGTTAGAATCTCCGTCCTCAGTCATGAGGATAAGGACGAGAGAGAACGCCTATATATTACTAACGGTGTTTATCTTATTAGAATTAAAACGGTTTATGACATATCTTAGGATATTTTTTTCCTTTTTGAATGTTGATTATGATAATACATATTTACTTATAACATGATATTGGATTATAAAGAGATTCACCCAGTGATGATGATGATGATATTGATGAAGATTTTTTTTTCAAATAAATCTTAATAGACAGATAGTTTTTTTGTATATCTCTTGAAGTAGCATTTTTGACCTTTCAACCAAATTCGACAATGACGTCATTTTACTAATACAATGTTGAAAATTCCAATATTACACGCAACTGCCATTCACTGAAATCACGAAGAGTTTTTTTCATGTATATTACATGAGTTTGAATAAAAGATTCGTTATATTTCCTTAGACAATATGTTAACTAGTTAAAAAATGTTTTAATTTTTCTATTGTACACATATTCCGATATATTAAAACAATAAAACAAATGCGAAATAAAAACAAAAAGTTATATGCCAACATAACTGCTATGTGCTAGAATACAAACAAATATTTATTTACTCAAACAATTTTAATTTATTTTATTGAAATATGCTTGGTTGAATAATTAAATATGATAAGCTATTAAAAATGTGTTGTCATAAAAAAATATGTCACTAAATAAATGTGGATTGTTCTATTCAACAAATAACTTGTAATATTGTGGATGTTTGTTAATTCTAGAAAACTTATTCCAAATTCAAATTTACACATCCATAGAGAACCTACATAATTAAAGGCACTTGAACAAACAACGAACTAATAAAGAGTGTGTTCCAAATACAACCACTCATTCACAGTTATATTTGGTTTAATTATTTTATGAATTGATTCGTTTTTTGTCGTACTTATTATGATAATTATTGAAATATGACCATGGTACCGTAGTTATATTTATTTCAATCAATAAAAGGGCTGTCCTTTTTTGTTTCTATTGTATTAGTTCTGTCGTCGTGCCGTTAACCTCAAGAATTTCATTTAATTATGATAATATTGTAATTGAAATGTATGTCGTGTTGTGTCATAAAGGTGTGGAAATCACCGACCCATATCTCGCACTCACTTGTTACAATGTTTGTAAAGTGTTATTTAAATACAATCATAACATACCATCTCTGTCACATTATATCGATTTTCAATTTGTATTTTTAGGACGTGTCGATGAACGATTAATTATTCTAAAAAATAAACGGATTAATTCTTATAAACCAAGAGCCAGCTATTGCCAAATTTACGTCAGCATATAAAGGTTTCTTATTTTTTTTTATGAATGGATACTAAGCGGGTAACAACGATTGGATATTAGGGTATGATTGATTCATGAGTAGTGGTAGCTTTCAGAAATAACGGCCTTCAAAGTAAAATAACAATTTTCAACACTAAAAGGCTGTGTTGAAAATTGTTATTTTAAAATTATAAAATAGAAAGTTATATTTTGAAGGCTGTTCCATCTTCAAAAACCACCACTACTCAGGGTTCATATAGTTGAATCATTGTTAGCTGCTGTGGTATCCTTTTACAGAAAAAAATCAGCCTTTGTACTTTGACGTAAGTATTAGTAGGTATAGATTTTAGAGGTAAGTCAGGCAGTCGCGGGCTCTTATACTATTAGTTATAGATAAACGGTTAAAGTTACCGACTACTGAATTATTAAATCAACTCGTTTATTGTAAAGTTTCATTACATTTAAAAACATGTGTTTTTATGTAAGTACATAATATACTGATAAAAGTGGCTTAAATAAAATTAATTATTTTTATTCATAAATATATATAATCTGAAATAATGTGAAAACCACAGAGATACATCATTGTTGAGCACAACGTACAAAATATTTATAAGGTACTATCATAAAAGAATGGATCGAACCTCTAGCAGAGGATATCTTAGGATAGTATCAGGCCGGGTTCTAAAGAAGTAGATCAACTATTTACTTAATGCAAATTCTGAACAAATGCTAGGAATTCCTTGTTGATAGGATGATGATCAATTGTTCATCAACTTCAAGCAGGCCTATGACAGCATTATTAGATGACTATTTTTTTTTTAATATCCCAATAGAGACGATGACAAAGTATCATGTAAACCAACCGATGACAGGTCGTAAGCCCCGTAGGTGCCTTGATTTCCCGGTTCTCCCTTAATATACAAACTTCGTCTCTATTGAAATATTGAAAAAAAATTACGTAAAAATATCATTGACTTCCGACATGGAAAAAATCCAATAATTGAGTATAATGCAATTTTTAAAAATATTCGATTTGCAATATTAGAGATAAACTGTATCTACTCTTACTCTTAACATTTTCAATATACCCACAAAGTAAGTATGACTCATAAATTGTAAGTATGATTTAGATGGGTCGATGGCAGCGCGCTGGGTTAGTAATCCAGTCGTCGCGAGTTCGAATCCTGCCTCGACCGATTTCGTTCACTTGCACAAGCATTTATGCTTATTTTAGGGAACGTAGGAAGATGTATATGTACTTGTTTAACAAGGACATATTCATTAAAAAAAGGCTACAATGAGTAACACAAAATGTAGAGGCCTAAGAAATAGAAAATGTAGCTACAACATTTATTAAAAAAAAACATGTTACTTTAATTTATGTTTTCATGTCTGTACCTAAGAACATTTTTTTTGTCTTTTTACTTTTACGCAACTGTACGTATATGAAATTATAAATGAAATTTGTTATTTCAGAGTTGAAGAGGAGTTTCAGAGGAAAAGGGCCAGAGAGAAAGCATCCATCAGACAACAGCTTCGTCTTGTAAGTCTGGATGAGTCGTGTTCCAGTTTACCGTCGTCCTGGGGAGGACAGGTAAATATTTCGAAACTTTTATATTAAGATAAATAAATATTGCAAAAAAAATATATACGTATGTACATGTAAAAATAGGTCCAAGATTTTTCCTTCTTCTGCTTCAATGGGGTTCAAATCCTGCTTCGATTAAATTAATGTACATATTTGGTTATTTTAGAGAGCGTATAAGAATAACTTAAGTATTTGGTCTATCGACATACAAATTCATTTAAATAAAGTCAAAATAAACCGAATTTTCATAGAGTGAATATGAACTTTAATTTTGCTACAATTATATACCAATTCATAAAATGTCATCCAAATACCAACCCGCGTACCTTAACAACGCACAATTACTACGAAGCAAAAAGCCTACATCACTCAAACATAAAATGTACCTAACCTATCCTATCACTGTTTACGTTTACTCGCGTATAAAAGTCTATGGTGCTTGCCTGTATGTCTATGACCTATATTTCCCTCCAATTTGTACCGCGTAGCTATGCAAGATTGCCAAGATGGCGTCGGATATACCGTGAAGATTATTATTATTGTAGGGAAATGTTAATGACTAAATGTATTATGAATATCAAAATGGCAGCCCATACTCTCTCCTCTACGGAAGGATGATTCCGTATCATTGTGTTTCGACTTAGCCAACTCAATAATGTCAGGGCTATTTCAACATTATCTCGATAAAAAAATTTCATGCAAATCAAATTTAAAAAATATATTTTCGCCAAAGGGCCACCCTTGGCTCTAAATCCCCGACGCGATTTGACATAATTACAATATACCTACATTTTATTTTGTTACTCCTCGTCAGTTTCGTTATTGGCGTCTCCATTCTGTTATGGTATTAGGTACTCTAGGATTTTTGTTCATTTTATTTTGGTATTCAAGTAGTTTTTATTATAAATTCATATATGAACAACATAATATGATGCAGTAGCCATAATTTGCTATAAACATATTATGTTGATATCTTTATCTTAAAATTAAGAAGTAGGTACACATTTGCCAAATGAAAAAACTTTCTACATATAATCTGTTGCTTTATAATATCCTGTTGATTCAGATGTTTTTCAAAAGCTGGTATTTTTCAAACTGTGCAAATTATTAAGATACTCATGTGGCGATTTTTCTTACAAAATAAGGAAATCTTTAAACGTGTTTCCAGTCGAAACTGTTTTGCAAATGGAATATTTTTTCTCGAGTTGTGAAGATTGTTAGCATCTGACGACATTGTTATGTTTAGTACCACGCACGTACCATCAAGAACTGTGAGCATTTCACAAGACATTCTGGAACGTTAGCTCCGCTCGGCGATATCAGAGATTCCATACTGTTGTAAGAATTGCCAACATAATAGGTGTTATCTTTATAAAGATCTGCCAAGCTAAACTAAGCTACGGGTGGGCGATGAATAGATTGCCACTAATTGCGAAACTTCTTGTTCTTTATTTTATACTTTTTCGGATTATTCTCTTTTTTGCAACAACCAAGTTAACTTTGTTAGTACTTAGGTAGGTACTTTGCTATGATATTTTTCTTTATATTAATAATGGCTAGTATTTTTTAAATAATAGTTATAATAATAGTACAAAAATATATAATATCCTGCATTAAAATCAAAGTTTGATAATTTAATCAACACCAATCTAAATATACTAACACTAAACACCAAGTTAAATTCATTATACCTATTATTTTTTTTTTCAATAATTCAAATGAATTATTATTGTATTATACAAAAAAATTATAAAATTTCATCAAGTTTATTCATCATCACAACCATTCCATTTAGATCCTCATCCAAAATATTTTCATTTCATGATGGCTGCACATTTTTATAAATAAAGGTGTACATTATAATTTTATTACTGTAGCGCCATTTTTGTCAAACCTTCCTCAATGGCACCAAATCACGTATCGATCAATATCAATATTACACATTTTAAAAACAAAATTGAAATTAATGACATTCAACCTTATGTAATAGCCATTTAAAATAAAATGTTTGACAGACGAAACCATTGAATATGAACCCTTCCCCTGTTAGTGGATAAACGATTAAACTCAAATTTGTTATATCCAGTTTATAATTATACACTTTTTGTTCTTGAAGGGTCGTTGTGAGCCAGAAGGCGCTGTGTCTCCTTCACCCCCTCCAGCGAGTAGGGGAAGTGGGGGTAGTGGAAGTGCTGGGGGAAGAAGGATATCTTCTGGAGGAAGTCCATCTCCCAAGGGTACAACACCTTCACCAAAGATTGGTGGTTCCAGAACTCTCAATGGGAAGCACAATGAATACAGGTCTGAAGAAAAATATTACAAATAAATAATAATTACCTAAATAAATGCACATTGCACATATTAATCATCCGTTTAACACGTAATAATATACTGATATATAATTAACTATGTAAATTTCACAAACTACTTGATCAACTGAATCATGATCAAACAGAAAATCCAAAGTGCGCACCCCTGCTTGTGGAGACTAAATATAATAGATCTTTAAATACACTGGTACATACGTGATACTTATATCTTAAACCAAGGGAAAATGTTGTGTACAAGTTGCTCATTATTCTGACTAATGATGTACTCGTATTTTTATGTATATACACAGAGAGCCACGTGAATATAAGGACTATCGGAGGACCCCAACCACTCCAGTACTCCCACCGGCAGTACATCCACCAGCCTGCTACAATATGCCCCGAGCCACTCCGCCTGGTAGAACACCTCTAGGTACATACTTTGTCTACCCATATCAGTTACCCAGTTACCATTAATTAATTAATTCATTAACAAATTTTACATCGGCTTTGGTCATGCATCATTTCAGATTAAAGAACAAATTTAATAATCAATGATTTAATTTAATATAACATACTAATTTAGAAATTTGAACCTTCGTATTACTGTTATACGAAAATTTAAGTCTTATAATATAGAAAGCTATTCGCGAGTTGATTTCTTTGTGCATGATACTTTAATATGAGTGTGATTATTTCATTTTTATTATGAAATATCTACTTACTTTGATAAAATACATTTTGTCTTTTGTGACATTTACTTAATGAAACGAAACACTAGAAACATAATATTCTCATAAAACAAGCTTTTTTAAACCACATTCATTAGCAAAATATAACCATTTGGTCTTTAATGTCAATACATAAAAATTTCATGTCACGATGTTCATACACGCTTATCTTAGAAACCGCACAAACGATTTCAATGAAATTTTCTAAATTTGTATGGATATTTAGTTCTGGATTGAAAGATCGGATAGTTTCGGACCCAATAAGTATGTAGGTACCGCTGAAAAAAAAAACATTTTTATTTTTTCAACACAAAAAAACTTCGGTTCAATATTGTAAGATAAGTTCACGAAAAAAACGTATGACATATTTTTGACTTCCAGTCAGTATCTTTATTTTGAAAAAATATAACAGGACCTAGCCAATCTTATTATATAAATAGAAAAAATGTGCTAAAACCAGGTTTTTAAATTCGTCGTTATTTTTTATGACCCGCGAAATATAAAACAGATTTCCATCATTGACATAGAACATAAATAATAGATTTTACTAATTACAAAACATATCATGCAGGTACAATTTAACTCACATACTGCGCATGTTTTATCGCACATTTTTAACCACTGTTTAATAATTCTCCTATAATTATTATAACGGTAAAATTTTATCTTTCTTGTCAACGTAAATGAACATATTAAAACATATCATATTCGTGCACTCGCCAGTGGCGTAGCTACCTAAATTTTTAAACACAATATTACTTACTCACTTCCAAATATTGGTGTAGCTATCCAACAGCAGAGTCAAAGCATAGCATTAAAAAGGAACCCGAATTTCTAAAAAAAAAAGTGTAAAATTAATTATTATTAATCTAAAAATTCAAACTCAAATAGAACATAATATTTCAAAAACACAACTAAAAAATATTAGTAATTTACCTAATTTTGTTTTTCTATGAAAATCTTGATAGAACTCCGTACTAGATGTTTATATTCACAAATATAAAAACGAGTAATAAGAAATTTTGGAAACCCTGACCTTATTCTTGTTTTTTTTTATTATACCATCACCGTGTTTCCAACAATGTGGGATAACCAGTGGCAGGTATGCGGGTGTGCATTACTTATAAAAATGGAGCACAACACGTGCGTGTATACCACACACCAGTCTAATTTTATATATTTTTTAATAAATATTATGAGAATATTTATTGTAAGCAAATATTTAGTAGCAGTAGTAAATATAATACATATTATGCACATATTAAAAAATAATAGGGGCCTTATCGTAGTTTTCTCGTGAGGACCCAAAATGTATTGCTACGCCACTGCCATCCACATAACTTGTAATTAAGATTGTATAAAAGTAAATGAACTGATATGTTCGTGAATCAATGTATCTTTCTAAAAATGTTACAAAACCTCTCGATTGTTTTTTCTTAGAAAACCATTTTGAGAATAGTTTTCTAAGATTTAGAAAAGAAGACAATTTTCAAATCTCCTTCTAAATCTTTTATATTCATTCATGTCATCAAAGCATAACCCACAATGTGAACTAACCAGCGATAGGTGTGCGGGTGTGCATTACCTCATAAGAGGAATCATGACACATGTCTTTTTTATTTTACCTCTTGTATAAATACTCGGATTTTATGGTACACCCGTAAACGATAATAATAGAAAAGAATATATTAATGATAATTTAAATAATCTTTTATTTTAATTTAATCTAAAAGGGGTGGGGTACAACCTATTTTCGTTTTGTTAATCTTCATATTATGTGCTTAGTGTAAAATTATAAAATGGTCTACAACATTTGTTTGGGCGATCAAACTGTTCAAGATATAAAATAATGTTTGATAATTATTCAAACTGCATCGAGATCGCAATCGAGCCTCGAAAGAGTTGCGTGAAAAAGAAAAACAGTTTGACCTGAAAAAGCTTATGCCACCCGAGCTTTTGTGTTGTAAAGCTTTAGTTGTTTGCTTCCGGATGTGGACGTTTTAACCCTGTAACCTAAATATTTGTAGGTGTATACCATCGTCTCACAGGTAGTAAAAACCAAACATAACCAAATGCATGCTTTTCTAACGTTTGCGGTGCCTTTTTCAGTCCCGAGATTACCGACATTTATGGTGAATGATCGCTTAATATTTTTGCTTAGTACCTTTGTATATTGCTAATAATTAACATCAAATTTTATCGCGAGTCCCTCGTATGTTTTTTTTAATTCTGAATGATAACTCAACACGATATTTTTACTTACATTCCAGAACAGATTCAAAAGTTGAAATAACAAAACATAATGCCACCAAAGATATTAAACATTCCATGAAATGCAATAAATTTTACTATAAAAGTATAATTTTAACAACTGTAGTTATTTTTTTATGATTTCGCTTAATCTTCGAATTATTTAGTATATTTTATTGTTTAATGAATTTGTAACAGAACGATGTATGACAGTGTTCGAAATGAAGATACACGGAAAGAATGTACGATGAAGAAATATATAATGAACCGAATGAAAGTTGAGATGGTTTGGCCACTTTGGGAGAATGAATGAAGAACGCCCGATGAAGAAAATATACAAGGCTGACAGGAATGGAATAAGAGGTCGAGGGCGCCCAAGAAAAGGATGGCAAGACCATGTAAACGATATTCTCAAAGGTGGAAATGTAAGAAGCGTGAATAACAGACGAAAATGTATAAGACGATGTATGAATGCTGATGAGGCGATGAATGTGTGTCAAGATAGAAAAATGTGGCGTTCGGTTCTCTCTGCCTACCCCGTGAGACATGGCGTGATGGTATATATGTATAATTCTGTCAGTCACTAGTAAGTATAGTCACTAGTATGATAGTCACTAGTATCAAACCCTATATTCGAATTTATTTAACTTACCAAAAGTATAAGCATTATTCGTTTAGTTTTTGTACTCGTTTCATTAAACACATTTTAGCCTTTTAAATAATAATTATAATCATAAATTCATGATTAAAAACCGTTTTTTTTTATTTACGAATAAAGATATTTTCATAAATTAACTACTTTTAACAGATTAATTTATTTATATTCCATGTACCTAATTTTAATTTAACGTCATATAATTGAATAAAATATTGAACATAATAATTAATTATAAATTGTTTAATTTTTTCTTAAGATACATGTACGTTAGCAATTGACATTAAAATATTCATGCTTAACTATCTTCCATTCATTTCGGATAGCTTTCTATATTATAAAAGTGCATTATTTTCAACTAACATATTATAATAGCATATTATAAATCATAATTCATGTAATATAATAATAAGTATCATTGCTCTTTAGTATGCATATAATATTTTAACAAATCCATGATGTGTGAGTAAAGTATAGATAATAGTAGAGAAAGCTAGTATAAAAATTAGTTGATACTAACTGTTGATGGGTGTGTATGTGGGTGCGTTCGTAGGCGCATGGGAGGCGGACCCAGACAACTACAGGAGAGAGTTTGCTCGTGGTAGGCGCCCGCCCAGCAGTTCAGGGTCTGATCTCTCCCAGGGCGGAAGGCTGCTCACGCCGCCCAGGTAAAAAAAACATCAATCACCATCACAATATCATATTGTCACATAGAATCACACCCATCACAATACAATTGTTACTTAAAATCACATCCATCACAATACAATTGTCACATAGAATCACATCTATCACAATACAATTGTCACTTCAAATCACACCAATCACAATACAAGTGTCACTTCAATCACACCAATCACAATACAACTATTACTTTAAAACACATCCATCACAATACAATTGTCACATAGAATAACATCTATCGCAATACAATTGTCACATAGAATCATATCCATCAATATACAATTGTTGTCACTTCAAATTACAATACAATTATCACTTAGAATCACACCCGGGTACCAAGTATGTGAAAGTCATGTGAAATGTTACGAATATTGTGATATCCTATCACTCATCATATTCATTTTGTGACGATTGATATTGCAATTTCAAAACACTTCACATGGTTCATACTATATTAGACCCACAAATAGGAATCGTATTTACTTTATTTATCAAAGGGTCTTATGACACCTAATATTTGACCCTCAATAATGAAGTATTTTAAAAAATAAATTATGCACAAGGTTTTGTGAATAAGTCAAAAATGAATTTCATTCCAAACTACTCATTAAAACAAAGTTTACACTCAAACACTACTCTAGATGTAGGTATATAAAATACAATGAACAAATCAATTATACCCACAACATATGTTAAACATTAATAAACTGTCACATGATATTATTTTATTCATATATTTTATTGTCTGCACTGTTTTCTAACATTTATTATTCGATTCCAAATAAATTACAATTATAATTGTCAATCTATATTGATTACTTCTACTTAACCATTTTATATAATTGTCGAAACAAAAAATTATATTTTACATATCTATATTGTGCTGTCATTTTCCATACATTTAAACGAATGGTTCAATGTTCTGGCCATACATATGTCACCCAAAAAATACAGTCATACAACACTAATAAAAATAATAAATCACATGACTTCAAATTATAATCTATACACCAGAAAACTATTTTGTATTTTTTATTCTAACGAACACTTCCTTGCACCCATTGCACTCTCTTTAAGTGAAAAGTTATCGCCTCAAATTGAACATGTTACATAAATTATATTATTTTTATTCTAAAAAACACTTCCTTGCACCGGTTGCACCCTCTTCATCTGAAAAGTTATCGCCTCAAATTGAACATGTTACATAAATTATATTATTTTTATTCTAAAAAACACTTCCTTGCACCGGTTGCACCCTCTTTATCTGAAAAGTTATCGCCTCAAATTGAACATGTTACATAAATTATATTATTTTTATTCTAAAAAACACTTCCTTGCACCGGTTGCACCCTCTTTATCTGAAAAGTTATCGCCTCAAATTGAACATGTTACATAAATTATATTATTTTTATTCTAAAAAACACTTCCTTGCACCGGTTGCACCCTCTTCATCTGAAAAGTTATCGCCTCAAATTGAACATGTTACATAAATTATATTATTTTTATTCTAAAAAACACTTCCTTGCACCGGTTGCACCCTCTTCATCTGAAAAGTTATCGCCTCAAATTGAACATGTTACATAAATTATATTATTTTTATTCTTAAAAACACTTCCTTGCACCGGTTGCACCCTCTTTATCTGAAAAGTTATCGCCTCAAATTGAACATGTTACGTAAATTATATTATTTTTCAAAATTATTTAAAATATTTTTTATGATTTACATATAGAGGCCATGTTACATTTAAGATCATTAGGAAAAATTCTTAGTCTTCAATCTTAGATTATTTTGTAATAAAATCTATTTATTATAACTGGGTTTATAAATATCATTACATACGGATCGATTGTATATTTTTCAGGCTAGTTGCAATAAACATTATTTTAACAAAGAACAATTTAATCAATGTTTTCTTAAAAAAAACACTAACTTATATTTATAATTATAAAAAAATTAGACAGTTTTACCACTATGCCACTGCGGTTGGCGATTTTGCAATATCGTTGTTTTAGTATAGCTTCAAACGATACGATTTTTTAATAATTGTGTGAAATCAAAGAACTTTTCTTTTACGATTAAAGTTTGGTTAGAAAACTATTCACATTCTTTTAAATTTTTCTCACAAACATTTTTAAAAATTATTCACCAAACTTATACATCAATAACTATCAATTTGAAAAAAAATAATACAACGAAAAATAACTCGATAGATATGAATGCGCCTGAATACGTAATTAATTATTAATTTTAACGCTTTAGTACTTTACTTACAAAAAATAACATATTCCATGACTCATATTATTAATATTAAAATTAATTTACAATTATAGTTTTATATTGATTAATAATATTACTGCTTGGTGTTTTAATTTTAATATTTGGTTTTGTTATATCTTGTTTGGTCATGACAGGTGGTGATGTCGCCTGGTGATAAAATTACTACAGTAGACTTCAACAGAACTGCTAACTAATACTATTTCCAAAACACTAATATTCTAGTCATATCTAATATTTTAATTATTTTACCCCTATCCAAATCACCCCCCTCATCCTTCGTTGTTCTTCGTGAGGTGTAAAGCATCGATGGAAAAATATTTATTAAGGTGAGTTGGATTCATCGACTCTGTTTAAATACACGTGATTGTTCACAACCCCATTGAAATTAATCAAAAATTATATACTTCTAATAAATCTACTTTGAAAAAATCAAAGTGAACCAAAAAAATAATTTTTCAGCATATATTCTCCTTATGATTCCCATTAATGAACCAATTTTTTTACATTCTTCAAATGTTGTATTGAAAAATAAATGAGTGATATTGAATATATAATTATTAATTTTAAAGAAGATCTAATAACGCTTTTAGTTAGAACTAGAACTAGAAACACCCAAAAATGAAATGCGCTTGATGCTTCTGAATCGTTGAGTTGAATATTGTAAAGTGTTGTGACGTATCTAAGGGAAACAAAAACAAGCAGAGACCCCTTAACTTAGTAAAAACAAATGAAAATTTTATTTTATATAAGGAAGTACCTTAATTCTGTCGAATTCAATAAAAAAACGTCTCATTTATAAAACCTTATCATTAAAAGGGCCACGTATTACTATTCGTTACATTGAATTTTTCAAATATACATACATACATACATACCATCACGCCATGTCCCTTGCGGGGTAGGCAGAGAGAACCGAACGCCACATTTTTCTATCCTGGCACGCATCCCTCGCTTCGTCCACATTCATGCATCGTCTCATACATGCTCGTCTATTGCTCACACTTCTAACATTTCCGTCTTTCAAAATTTCGTTCACATGGTCGTGCCATCCCTTTCTTGGGCGTCCCCGACCTCTCATTCCATTCCTTTCCGCTCTGTATATTTTCTTCGTCAGGCGCTCCTCATTCATTCTCCCCATGTGACCAAACCATCTCAATGTGTTCACTTTCATTCTAGTAATGACATCTTTCTTCATCTTACATTCTTTCCTTATGTCCTCATTTCTTACCCGGTCATACATCGTTCTATTACAAATCCTTCTTAACGATCTCATTTCAACTGCATTTATTCTACTTTCATGCGTCTTCTGCCATGTCCAGGTTTCACTTGCATACGTCAAGGTTGGCACTACGACGGCGTTATGAATGGCAACTTTGGCATCCTTTGATATGTTGCGATCATTCATAATTGGTCTTAGTGCTCCATTCACTCTGTTTCCTGTCATAACTCTTCTTTCGATCTCTTTATCGAGTCGTCCATTCCCTTGAAATATGCTTCCCAAGTACACATATTCGTCGATTTGCTCGAGCCATTCGTTCTCTACTCTTATTTTACACGCTGTTCTGCTTTCACTCTTTTCAAAGACCATTGTCTTTGATTTGCTGGCATTCATCCTAAGTCCATTCTCTATACATCCTTCATATACCAGACTTACAAGATACCGTAACTCTTCCATACTTTCTGCTAATAGAACTTTATCGTCTGCATATATCAAATCTCGCACCATTACAGTACTCAATTTCAGACCCTCGCTTTCATCCTTAAGGGCTCTTATGCAGAAATCAATGTACAAGTTAAAGAGCCTTGAGAATTCACCTTTCAATCGTTATATATACTCCTTTTCTAAACAACTAAACAATAATAAAAAAGGAAAAGAAATACGTGCATGATAAATACACGAAATCTTAAAAGTTGGTTATGGTGAAATAAAAAATAGCTTTCTTGTAGTGTGAAAAATATCGTTTTTATTATCTGTTAGGAAAAATAACATCTATGTTCATATCATTGAAATATATTTTTTTATTTATTGTATTGTTTTTATTACAGGGCCAGTTAAAACATCTTGAAAGATATTGTCATACGAAGACATGAAAACTCTTCATGAAGAAAACTGTACTAGGTATTATGAAAATATTAATAGTGCACTCAGAAAAGATGAACGAATCTCCATCGTTATAAACAAATGTCTACTTGAAGATTGGTTATCAACCAATTTCATTACTTGAAAATTGTATCTGAAATATTTTTCATGTAGTGTTAAAAATATTAATTATTTTTGTACTACCGATATTTTTAATTAACTTTTTTGAAAATGAATTTAAAAAAGGAGATGAAGATTTATAATTTTTTTAACCGAAATACCGCTGTTTCGTATAAATTAAAATAAAATATTTTCTCATAAATCTGCAGTATATTTTTGTCTACCATAATTTCTGCATAATTTATTAATTTATAGACTTTCTAATAAGATTTGTTTAAATATATTTTATGTGAAGAATACATTTTCATCTTGAATTTAATTCAATATTGCATGTTAATATTTTACTTTGTTGACGAGATCTGACCCAAACAGATATTCTAAACTAATGTCTCTTCGAGATTAATTTATATTTACCAGTTACTTATATTATATATAAGTCGAAACATAAAATAAGTACTGTACGAGTTATAAAAACCAAAAAAGCTTGTCGTTTATAAAGCTTGCAAACAATCAACTGTTATTAAAATTCGTAATTTGGTGCTATTAAGTTTATATAAAAGGTATTATCATTTATATTAAAAATATAAATATATATTTACTACTTATCAATTTATATATGTTTTAAATGCACAATTAAATAATATAAGTAATATATGAAATCAAAAAATGCATTGATTATTATTTAATAAATTAATTTTAAATTAAAAAATTGCATTTTCAGGTGCATTATATTATTTACAATGTATGTAGGTAAAAATACTATCCTAGGGTCTTCCAATGTTATTTTTAAATCTTAAGCTTAATTATTTCAACAGAGATTTCATTGCAATATTTTTTTTAAATTAAAATACTTTATAATTTTTGTAACACTAGCGTAAATTTATTACATTAATATTTCTTAAAAATTAACTGTAGATAACTGAATATTATAATGTGTCAATTTTAAAAATACTTTAATGTAACTAAACAAAATCTATTTAAGGTACTTGTAACAAAAATATTCTAAATTATCTTTCAAAAAAATTGATAAATACTTACAAAATAACAAGTTGTCTTCATTCGATGTTAGTCAATAAAATTATTGAAGACTTTATTGCCATACGTATTTGAAATATTTAAAATTATCTAACAAAATATAATTAAAAGTAGTGGAAAATTCTACTTGTGGCATAAGTGGTCGTATTTTATAGAATTTACTTAATTAAAATAATATATTTTATTAAAAACATGTGTCGGTGCCTATTAACAAAATTAAATGTAAAAAATACGTTAATGTTTATTCTACCATTTTAATAATTCTCATATAATATAACCTGTTATTTATTTTTAAATAACAATGTTTATGGTTATATTGTTTTGTATTATTGTACCTTTTTATAAAAAAAATAAGTATGTAATTATAATAAATATTTGATATTCGCAGATTCATACCAATATTTATTGTAAAAATAAATTGAAACTCTATAGTGTTGTATAGATAATTCATATTTTTGTACATATAATTAATTTAATACTCTGAATATTTATAATCGTACCTGTTGTAATATATTGAAAATCATTGTTGTAATTCTCAAATCTGTGAATTAAATTTACGAATGTATATTCAAATTTGCTCAATAGTGTATCTGTTCCGACATAAATGTAAAATATTCTTACCATAATATAAATAAATGTACACTTATTAAATATATCAAGCGTTTTTATTTTTTGTTCCTTAAATATTCCTTTTCTTCTTGTTCATTTTCGTCATTGGTGAAGATCGTGTCCATTTTGATAAGCAAGTGTTGTCGCAAAACTTCTCCAGGAACTTCTGTCATCTGCCTTTCTTAGGACCTCAGCTACCTAGAGACCAGTTATTCAATAGAGCTTAGTAAACGTACAGATCATTTTACCAATGTCGGATAAGCTGTAATATGTAGTTGGCATTAAGCGGGAAAATTTATACATAAAAAATAATAAATAGCGTTCAAAATCATAAAAGTTGGTCAAAATATACTGACATATAATTTATTTGAAAAATGTGATCAAATGGCTTGACAAATACGAATACCTACTTAATAAAATAATTCCTAACCGAAAATTGTACGGGATATAATAAAACACGACAGCAAAATGATAGTATGATATGTACGTAAATCTCCATTCCCGTTATTTTTTTTGTTAGGTTTAGATAGTCTTTAATGATAATTGCTTTGTGAATCGAATGGAAATTGGTTACAGGAATAATTTTATCAACACCTTTGCCATTTGAGGTTAGGAAAAATTTATTATGTATTCGCATTTGATCACATTTATCAATTAAATTAAATTTTTCAACTGATTTCCCGGTTCTCCTACAATAAATATTCCAACTTCGTCTCTATTGAGATAATTAAAAATCTGTTAAAAAATATCTTTGACTCCCGACAGGGAAAAAAATCCAATGTTTGCGCATATGCAATAATAAAAATATATTCGATTACTTACACATTGGTACAAGTACGTAAATAAGACAAAAATGACCTTATAAGTCTGACGCAATTCAGGGGTGACTTCTATGCGAAAAATACATTGTCACCTCACATATAAGAATTGTAGCTTTCATTATTTACAAAAAACCAATTCTCTCAATAGATGGCGTTACAACAAAATAAATAAAAAATAATAAGATTGTTGTTCATAATTTCACCCATAGATGGCTGTAGTAAAAATTCCTTATTTTCAAGCGAAAAGAATTTCAGTATTACAATATATAGAAGTTTCAAAATTGAATTGATAGGGATCTCATTAAAAATGCATAATTGGTGAACGTTGCGCAAGCGCATAAAGTGATCACGTAAAGCAGCCGATGACAGGTCGTAAGCCCTGTAGGTGCCTTGATTTCCCGGTTCTCCTACAATAAATATTCCAACTTCGTCTCTATTGAGATAATTAAAAATCTGTTAAAAAATATCTTTGACTCCTGACAGGGAAAAAAATCCAATGTTTGCGCATATGCAATAATAAAAATATATTCGATATTATTTAAGTAATTGTATGATACTTACTATTTTTAATACTACTTATTATTATTTTTTTATTTTATTTTAAAATTTTCAAAAACAATATACAATAATACATAGTTTAATACATTAATTAATTTACAATATCACCTCCCTCTTAAAGCTATAGCTTGTGTAGAGGGAGGATGTGTGTAGCTATCTGAAAATGAAAAACAATAACAATAAAGAATGAAATTAAACAAAAACCAAACTAAAAAAAAATGGAGAAAAAAAAAAGAAGAGTAATAATACTAAAACTAAACAAAAACTAAAAACTAAATGAAAACAAAAACAACACAAGTCACGAACAAACACATATATTATCTATGTCAACTAAATCCTTGCAACCCCTTGAAGTATTTTTTCACAGTCATCATCATCTTCCTATGGGTTTCAATTTGACGTATTTCAAGCGGAAGTTCATTGAAAAAATTTTCATCCAAAAAAGAATAATGATGCTGTGCAAATGTTGAATTTCGTCTATCTATTAAATAAACAAATTTATTTCTTGTCCAATTTTCAACTACAAAGTATAATATTATTTGTGTTGAAAATTTATTATTTTTTTTTATTTTAACTTTGACAACTGATACGACACTTGTTAAATGACCTGTGCATTTAACAAGCTATAGGAAGTTATTCTAATTGTTTTGTAACTCCACTGAGAAAGGGCCCGTCCCCGTGGTCGCTGTCCTTCCATTTTACCGACAACGACTTATCATTCAAAATTTTCAGGCTCCCTTCCCGCTATGTGCACCTAAATATTTCAGCATAATCTGGTTTTACTCATGAAGTTGATTAAGATTAAATTCAGATTTTATAAATCTTTTATAAAGTCTGAATCTTGGGCATCCCATATCTTGCTCTCTTTAACCTTTCGTAATCATTGATACAGAATACTCGCGTGCATCTTACATAGGGAGCACGTATATCTAGAAAATATGAAAAATGGATAATAGGAGTAGGTACGTATCTGGAAAACGAGGATGGACTGAACATACGAGGAGCTGAAAAGAGACCGCTGGATCTTTTTTATTAAAAATATATTCTGAGGTAATACTAGCGATATATTTTTGCTACACAAATTCTCAATAAACTTCAAGGTATAAAAGTAAAAAAAAATAATTACAAACATATAAAAAACAAGAGAAGGTATTTGTGAGGGCGAAGGTGTGATTCTTAAATAGATTATTTAACTTTTAAATCATTTACAAACTGTGTTCTCCACCGGGAATCGAACCCGGGACCTTACCCAACCAACATATGTAATAAAGAATGTGTATGAGGGCGTAAAAAAAGATATCTTATCGAAATGTGTTATTACTTTATCGAAACAAAAAACTCTGTAAATATGGACACTTAACTGATTTTACTAATTTGTTTAGTTCTAATTTCATTGATTGCGTAAAAGCTTTTTTTCATCAACGCAAAATGCAGAATTTTTCAAATCGGGTTTCGCGTGAATCGAGAACTTTTCACGTTTAGAAACCACCCCGACACAGCGCAATGGGGGGTGCGCCCAAACACTTTATCTGACCTTTTTTTATTTTCCACCCTTTTAGAGCTTTTAGTTGTTTACGTGCATCGGACTAAAGTAGACCATATTCAATCCGATCCATGCAAAGCTTCGTGCGAACAAAGAATATCAATCGCGTAGAAATAAACATAACAATTAATTCACCTTTAGTTTTTTTTATGGTACAAATATCACGAGATTATAGCAATAAATGTTTTTAATATAAAAAGTTATAAAACAAAATATAACAATAATAAAAATAAAAGTGACTAAAATTAATAACAATAAAAATATGTCGAAACCTGGAAGTGCAGTTATTGAAGATTTAGAGGACAGAGATCCTAATAGTTTGAATCCACATTTGCAGGTATATTTCTTTGATTTTTTTTTAATTTCATCTGCGTTTAAAAAAGTTGGAATTCGAACAAGTTCACTTATGTCAAAACAATAATTTTAAATAGCGAAAATATTAAATTTAAATATACCTATGTAAATTTAAATATTGGATTTAGCAGAACTAGCGCAAAAATTCAGCATTTAAAAAAAATAAACTAATATTGGAAGAGAACCATTACGTTAAAAGTGTCGACGACCAAGGAGGTAAGTCCCGTCAAACAATTGAATCAAATCGCTCATGAATACCAATATCATCGATATAATTATCATATGGAGTTCTATAATGTACAATTCTATAAGATAATTATATCCATGATATGGGTAATCATGAGGGTTATGATTCCGCCGGTTAACCAGACTTGCCCCCCCCCCTGATTTTGATTCGATTTCGATGAACGGACAAATCATAATTTATTGTGTTTATCTATGGAAGAGCTGAAGAATAGCTGTACCTATATGTAATAACAAAAATAGTATAATTATTATACAAGTTTGAATTAAAAAGATGAATGATGATTTAAATACGTATGTAATTCAACATCATAGCTAATATATTAACGGAAGTCGTTGTCAAATAACAGAAAATAATAATTCATGCATACATACCATTACGACATATTCCACAATGTGAAGTACCCCAGCAACAGGTGTGCGGGTGTACATTTCCTTATAAAAGCAAGCACGACACCTGCGTGTATCCCAACTCTCGTGTCTCGTCTCAGTCGTCTCACCCAAAAACATACAGAATGGGTGTGGAACCTTATTGCTGAACTTTATGAGATTTTATTGTGCCTCTTTTATTTTCGATTACCCAACACATACGGGACGACCGAAAACTTTGGTAGTAGAAAATAGTGGAAGCACTATTCTAAGAGGGTGCCTCAACTTTATTTATTTTTTTATAAAAATGAATATATCCTTGTTAAACAAGTACATATACATTTTCCTACGTTCCCTAAAATAAGCATGAATGCTTGTGCTATAGGTGAACAAAATCGGTCGAGGCAGGATTCGAACTCGCGAGCACTGGATTACTAGCCCAGCGCGTTAACCTCTCTGCTCTGCTATCGACCCATCTAAATTATTTATTTTAGTATTTGTTTTTGAAATAGCTATAAAATTCCACAAAAAATTAAGTGTATATTGGAAAAACCTTGATGTTTTTCGTATGTTGAACTATAATTTTACGTAGTATTTTTCGATTGCCTAGATTTTTAGTCTAGTACTAGCAGTGATACGAATCATGCCACTTTTCACAGCGAAAACAATGTCATTTAATATATTATTGTAGGTAGTTCGTAGAGTTAATTCATGCACACATTAACCCACTTCTTTGCTTCCACTTAATTCTAGTTCCTGAAACTGTTAAGTAGTGCTTTTTTTCTTTGTTTATTTTTTTCTCTGAAATAAAACAACATGTCACATAAGTATATGTCGCAGACTGGTTGTAAAATTTGACAGGTCATAAAGTGAGTAGATGTTTTATAAAAAAAATGACGAATTGTCTACTTGTCTACATATTATGCACATTGTTCATACACCACTTATATCGTTTCTTTCATATTCTTTTAATTATGATCTTTATTATTGTTCTTAAAGACTCGTTTTGTTTAACGTTTTACTCCTCACTTACAACTTTATGTCAGACGTTCATCATTATTTTTTTATATCCCAGGGGTTGGCAGAGATAAACAAGCACGACTTGTGGGTTCTTTGGATACATGTTCTGTTCACCTATAGCTCTTTGGCTACATGTTCTATTCACCTATAGTTCTTTGGATACATGTTATGTTCACCTATAGTTCTTTGGATACATGTTCTGTTCACCTATAGCTCTTTGGATACATGTTCTGTTCACCTATAGCTCTTTGGATACATGTTCTGTTCACCTATAGCTCTTTGGATACATGTTCTGTTCACCTATAGCTCTTTGGATACATGTTCTGTTCACCTATAGTTCAAACTTCTCCTTTCCTACTTTAAAATACAATTCACATGATTATGCCATTCTTTTCTAGAGCGACTCCTGCTTAATATATCATTCATGTCCATACCATTAACCTTTGTACATATTTTGTTCTGCCGGTCATCTTCATTCTTTCAATATGTCCAAACCGCATCAGAAAATGAATGTTACATTATAATATTTTAATTTGATACCCCTTATTCATTTGGTGGTCTCTGACATCTTATATTATTATCACTAGCGTTTTTTTTTCGGTCACATAAAAAACACCGGATTTGACAAATTTCGGCGAGCAAAAAAGTCACGCTATTAACTAATAATATTAAATTGTATATTACTTCTGTTTATTGTGATTTTCTCGGCTTGATTACTGTAGGTTTAGTGTATTGATTTAGTTTTGATTAAAGCAATAGTTATTTTTAATAACATATTAATTTTGTGGAAGAAAATAAATTACTTTCGACACGCTCCTTCATCGAGAGGTAGTTTTTTGTAAATAATTTCAACTTCATACTGAATAATTTAACAAAGGAAATGTTGAATTAGATAATTTCAATTATATTTTATTAATTTTGTCGACATTATTTTAATAACATGTAGATATGTTGTTGAATGGCAAAAGTCATAAGATGAGTTTTATAGGAGAGCTTTTTTAAATTACTTTTTAAATTACAGTATTTTTTTGCGTTGAAAAATATTTAAAAGCTTAGCATACAATTTTAATTTTCTATTTTTTATAGAACTAAATATTACCTTAATACGTTCCCAGACACGTGACGATTTTTCTAACCCCATATAAATAATGTTTTGACTCAAAAGACAAAAAGCTTATCCACTCGACTTCAGAGCTTAACGCGGTTTGAAAAGTTAAAAAAGGACATTAACGACCTATGTCACTTCAGTTAAAAACCGTAAATTTATAACATTACCAACTAAGTTTTTATGAAATCTTGCTTATTACTTATATTTCGACGAAGGGCAGTTTCGTGAATGGAAATGAGAAAAAGGAAGGTGGTACTTCAAAATAAGGATTGTTGATGTTTATTTAGGTTCTATGGGATGACGTAATCGGTGAGCCCGATGGAGTGAGAAGTCCAGAATGTGCCTGGCGTCTAAGCACCCACTGCTTTAGGTACTCCAAGAACTTCTGTTACATCTTCCTCTCTGTACTTGTGGCACCAGTCCTTGCTCTCTGCCTTGGACTTACCTTCGCCTGCCTGGCTTTTGAGGTTTGTTACAGTAATGAAACACATTTTTTAAAATACTTTAAAAATAATTATTTTGTTAGTTTTAGAGCGCATAAAAATAAGGATTAGGGAAATACATAATTTAATGTCTGAAAAAAACAGGGATCAAGTTTCATACACTAATAAATAATTGCATAACATTATTCTCAAATATCGAATTATTAACTTTGTGGCATATTATAAATCTTCCTGAAAAGGAACCGGTTAGTTCCGAAACCGGTCACAGTTTCAATAAAGTGGTTTACACAAAAAAATAAACTATAGTTTATTAAAAATTGCATTACATTTTATGCGATGAACTTGAAAGGGAAAAGTGTTTCAATTTTTTTTCAATTCACTTTTTTTCAACACATTTTTTTACAATTCACTTTGTTTAAGTCACAAATTAGTCTTTGATACGACTGGTTTCTAAAACGACTGCTTCTTCCTCAGGACATGATGTAAACAAAATAAATAGTAATATTGTATAATTTTTTTTCAAATGTTAACATACACTTTGCATATTTTCAGGAGTATTATTATCAAATTTCAGTAAAAATCAATTTTTTTCATTATACAGAAACAATTTTAATGTTTCCAAAATGATTATTTATTGATATTTTACTTCATTCTATTATTTTACTTCCAAATCTCTAAAGTTAACAATTTTATAAAATAATGAATAAATATGCCCTTGTTCCTTGTAACAAGCACTTATATATATTATTTTATACATTTCCTAAATTAAGCATAAATCCTTGAACTATAGGTGAGCGAAATCGGTCGTGGCAGGATTCGAACTCGCGACCCTTAGAAATCTAACCCAGCGCGCTAACCGCTCTGCCACCACCCATCTATAACTGCTTTCATAATATTATCACTGCTTTCATTTATAATAAAACAAATTTATACAAAAATATCAAATTGTTTCACTATCTACATACCTGGTAGGTAGATATATATTTTAGCTAACATAATATATTCTTACCAACATCGTAGGTAAATGACCTTTGAAATTTTCAGCAAATCATTAAATCCATGGGCCAATATTTATAATTAAACTCTGAACAAAGAACTCATATATTATAAATATTCATAAAGGTTTGAATAAATTATAAAATATTGTTTGTTATTTTTGCAAATCATAAAAACCCTTATGAATAAAAGAAAGGTTATTATACTAATAAGAGAAATTTTATTTCACCTTAAAAACATGCGATTATTTTTATCACCGTACTGTATTTTTATATTCTGCGTGTGTATGTATTTACAAAAAAATACAAAATAGTTTACAGAAGAATAATGAATTCATTAGAGACTCTCACGCCGAATCAATAATCTATAGAACGCGGGTTCGAATCTTGATTTCGAATATAGGATTGAGGATGTTTATTTATATACTTATTGTAAGGATTGATTCTGTAAAAAAGGTTTCGATTGAAAATATATCCTCACAAAGGGCGTTCATATCTTAAATATATTTTTTTATTAAAATACCTTTCAAAACTTTAAAAATCATTACAACACCATTATGTTAACTTGTTCACAGATCGCCTAGCTTACAGAAAGAATATATTTAAATATTATAGTGTTATTTTTAATGCATAAAATTGTATGTATATTTACGTGTATTTTGCCTTGATTTCTTAAAATAATATAAATATTAAGGAAAACCAGTTCAAAGGTGATTTAACCATAGTAAGTAAATGCAATTATAATGAGCCAATCGTTTTTTTGTACATAAATACCGTTTAGAAGAGTTATCCTTTTGGTAATAATTCTACAATCTCTACAATTAAGACGGAAGTAAATCTAAAATATCGAAAAGGATTTATTAACAAACGCATATCAGCGACGTTGCCCAAAATCATCCAAAGTTTTCGGATATGGTATTTTTCATTTTTATTTTTTTTTATTTTATTTATCTTGGTGTTATGCATATTTTCTCTGTTCTTTTGTAGATTTCATTTTTGTTGATGTACATGTATAATTCTGTCACTCTGTAATCTGGCTGATTGGAAGAAATTGCCTAATGGCAATAAGCCCGCCAGTATGCATTATATTATTTACAAAAAGTTAAATAAATAAATAAAAGATTTACTCAATAATTTACGTGTTACAGCTTTGACATAAACCACATTTATGTATAGATTAACTTGAAATTTTCCACTTTCCTTCACCAACTCATCACGCGATTCTTATATACGAAGGGTAATGTATTTTACAGAGAAAATCATTCTTATTTGCTTTTCGATTATTTTAAAACTCGTAGTTATGTGTCGTGTGCATGTTTCATTTAAAGATTACCTACTGTGAAAAACATTGTCACTAGTTTTATCAAACTGTGGACATTAAGTCCAACAAGGGTCAATATACCATTTCAAATTCACGTCAAAACATTTATTTTTAGATAATAATTCAAAAGATTAAATATATTTCACCAAGATATTCTCTATTCTTATCCTCAACAACAATGTACGACATGTAGGTACGTAGGTATAGTTAAAAATGGATGTGCTGAAAACAAAAATCATGTTACTATTGTATTGTACTATGTCATAACGCTGTTTTTTGTCTAATTTTAACCTTAATAAATAAATAAAAAGAAAATAACTATGGTTGGTCCTCTTATAATAAGGACAGCTTCAAATATTTAAGAGAAATATTGTATATTTTTTTCATCAAGATATGAAGATATAGCATAAATATGGGTGGTGGCAGAGCGGTTTACGTGCTGGGTGAATAACCAGCGGTCACGAGTTCCTGAATCCTGCCACGACCGATTTTCAGTTTCGTTTTTTTAGTCTTTTACTAAATAGGTACAACACGATAATGTTGTTCTGTTCTGTTATGTCATTATTTTTTATTTTTCCATTGTGATATAGTTTTGTTTGGATTATCAGATTATCATGCCATAGAAGCCCATTGATAGCCTTACATGGTTAGTGGGATTAATAAACTTTTGTAAAATTTTTAACAAAATTTTTTATTTAATATTTGATTTATTTATAATAATTATTAGAAAAGATACCTTGGGGATAACAGCGCTATTATAATTTTAAGTTCTTATTAAAATTATGTATATGAATTATAAAAAAAATATTTATTTATTTAAAACATAGATTTTTTAATGAAATATACCTACCATAACAAGAGAAAATAAATTAAGTAAGAAATTTAACAATAACAATGTTCATACCATCACGGCATGTCCCTCAATGTGGGGCAACCAGCGACATGTGTGCGGATGTGCATTACCTTATTGAAGGAAGCACGACACATTCGTGAATCCCCACACAGCAGTCTCGTCTCACCTAAAAAGGTAATGTTCAGAATGGGTGGTGAGCAATGTTCCCTGCGCTTGTGCGCGCGCATACCTACTAAAATATCACCGCACAGTCAATATTACATATATAAGAAACTTTCCATTGCCAGATTTTAGTTATCTTTTTTATTTATTTCAAAAATTATCTAAAATCACTGTGATAAATACCCTAAAAATATACATTTTAATGAAAAATTGTATGTGTGTTTATGGGGGGGGGGTGTGAATTTATCGCACCGCCACTGCACAGATGCGTCGATGATCCGCACACACAATAGAAAAATTATATAGAGGGAACGTTGGTGGTTAGCCTCATTGCTGAAGTATGCGAGATATTATTGTGCCTCTAGTATTTTCGATTAAGTACTATTACAAGGCATTTTTTCAGATAAATAAAAAAATACGATGAAATCTATTTATAAATTTTCTCTTTCTTTTATTCTCCAGCACATCTGGTGTGTTGCTCCGTGCTTGCGCGTGCTGAAGATAAGCTGCGCTGCGTGTCGCACAAGTGTGCGCGCGTGCTCACAGGCAGTGGTCGTGCCGTGTGCAGAAGCCCTGGGAACATTCTGGGGAGGAATCCGTCTTCAGCACTACACCCTCAGCGAACCGCCTGACAGAAAAGACGATGTGCTTCTAGTGTAAAGAACGAAAAAGAGTGTACCCGATTGACTGCGGGTTCCGAATGCCAATGAGAATATTCTGGAATTAAGAAGTTTACCAAAACAAATCAATGTTATAGGCCTGATATTAAAGTAAGCCCTCTTAGAAATCGAAGCTAAATGCATAAATCAGTATTTTCTTTCAGAATAAAACTGCAGTTTAAATTGTCTTTATTTTATTTCAAGTAGAGTGCGTTTCATTTAAAAGTGCTTCGTGGTTATGTATGCAATTGGTGTTGTAACCCGATATTCGATAGATATTCCTTACAATTAGGGATTATTTTCTGTTTTTGTATTTTTTTTAAATCTGCGCAAATCGTTAAAAATGTGTGTTTGTTTAAAATTATTAAAGAAGACACGTCATTCTATTCGTATATTTCTTATTATTTAGTTTTTAAGCCATTGTATACCTTGGGTATACAAATGTACCAACACAAAAATGTCCAGAAAATTACCTTCTTATGTATGAAACAGGAAAAATATTGTTTATCATATAAGAAAATACAACAAAAGGTAAAATTTAGTATTTTTTTTGATTGCAAGAATATTAATTATTATAATATTATAATAATAAAAAACTCAGCCGGTAGATTTTCACATTCTCTTCCGATTGAAGTAAAAATCTACTTTGTGGGTCTTGTACTTTTTAGTTAGTATTAAACAAATTCAAATTTCATAAACTCATGCAATAGAATAAAGATGTATATACAAACTGTTATTTATTTTATCTTTTGAGGGTACCTACTGGGGAAAAGATTTTCTTATACGAACTTAATTTGGCGATATGGCAACATTATTTAGTTTATTTGACTGACTGACAGTTGTATCCAAAGAGTATTATAATATCTACGGATAGTTGTATCAACATAACCACGAAGTGCATTTTTAAGTGAAACGCAGTATACCTACATATTATCATTTTCTGTGCTCTCCTTAGTTTCTTGTACTTCCAGATCAAATGTAGGTATTTAGTTTCATAAACATTGCGATAACTATATTTAATGCATTTCTCGTGAGAGAGGAAATTAACCAAGAACTATTTTTATTTTTTATCGAAATTTCAAAACACTATTAACATTATTATATAGAAAAGTGTATGTTACTTTCACATTTAATATATAAGTTAATTTTCTTAACATACCTACTATTTAAGGGCTTACTCTAGTATCAGGTAATATTAAAATTTTATTGTATTGTGAATTATTTTAATTTTTATGTACCTACATGTGTGATATTTAATGTAATATTTAATATACCTACTTGTCTCTGATAATAAGTTAAAATGATAAATTTTATTTACCTTCGTTTTTTTTATTTTGAAAACTGTTTTTTTTTCAAAATAAATCAGTTTTCATAATATAAACTCTTATGAAATAAAATCACAAATCTTTACATAATTTATTTGGGATTGTAAAAGAGCCATTAAATAAATCAAATATTTTTTTTATATTATGCTTAGTACAAAAAAATACAAAATTGCCTACTTTACAAATATTTTTTTAAATCATTAATTTTGTATATAGCTTCTGGAAAATATTTATCACCTACATTCTACGTTAAATTATTTCTAATACATTGATTTATTTATTTGTATATTCAAAATATTTAGATATTTAGTAATACGGGAAAAACAATTTGATTTTCACTCATAATAGATTTTTACATGAATAAAAAAAATGCGTGTGAATTTTATAATTAAATTGGTGTATTATTCAGTATTTTAATGAATGTAATAAAAATCGTTTCTAAGATATATATTAAGAATTATGCAATAAGAAAAATGTAAGTAAATATATGTGGTCTTAATATTGTATTCTTCGGATTTTAATAAAAAAAATGTATTGGACAAAGCTATTTTATTTTAAATTAATCAATACTACACATTTTCATATTTTTTAATGATTAATTATTTGTATTATAAATAATCATTGTAAAATACGTGGGTATTATATTCAATACAGGTAATTCTAAATGATTCTGTTCTTTGAGTACCTAAATTGGCTAAATAAAAAAATTATAATTATAATGAAATCGTGAGTAAATAAATCCTCACTTGGTGCAACTTATAATACCTGATACAAAACTAAGAAATCAAGAACCAGCAGGCCTTTCGACCTGTCGTCGGCTGGCTTAGGTGATCACAGTTTACGCAAATTACACAAATAATGATGTCTCTCATCGAGTTCTTGTATCAATTCTATTTGAATATGTTTTTTTCTGCTTGAAAATGTTCAAGAAAATTTCGTGAATGCGGAATAGCACCAACGCATAGAATAATATGTGTTTCTAATATTCGTATCCATTAAGATGTAATTAATCAATCCATATTATTATTCCAGTGCTTAGTTCTACAAAATTATTTTTAAAACTACGAAAGGAAGGTCAACATTATATCTATTTTAAACCCAATTTGCTGTGTTATTTATCGCTGGGGTCATTTGATCCAATTTGAGTTGTTTCTGAGCACCACACCTAAATACCGCACCCAAGCACTAAAAGCTTACTTCCACAGTAGCTTTTTGCAGTAATTACGGAAATTTCCCTCAACTGTCATAAATTTATAGCTGTCAAAGTGTTTAGGGAAAAACATTATTTAGACTGACAGTGGGAAATGATAATTTTATTACCGAGGGAGACAGCTCATTGTGTGGGGTATTTATAATGGTAATATTAATAAACGTTTTAAATAAAATAATTTTCTGTTATATTGTTGACGATTCCGCCATTTAAACACCCACTTAGTTATAGTAAGTTTACTGAAAGTTTACTTCTATATTATCTGTGGTTATAGTACTATAAAACTACACCGAGTTCAATAACTTCGCTCTTTTTTGAATTCGAAAAAAAGATTATTTACTACTATTTATTTGAGGTACCTACTCATATATTCGTATATTATGATAGTTCACAACACTACAATGAATGTTTATTTTTGGTGTTACGTAATTAATATTTTACATTATTTTATTATTTTTAGCAATATGGTATTTTCGACATCAGTACTTAATTCATTTTCCTTTATTACAAAAATTATTTAATTAATCTTACGTCAAATAGGCGCATTTGTATTTATATAAATAATTATTTACATAAGTACAAAGATTATCCGTGAATATTGAGTCCCTTAATTAGCATAAAAGAGTTTGAGGGTCACAAGAAATTAATGGTTTATTGTTACAATAGAAACAAAGGTTAATTAGTTCAAGTCACACACTTTAAGGTCTGTAATTTGTCAAACATATTTATATTATAATCCGGGAAATTTGTTAAACAAATTTCTTGATTTTTACGTCAAATAGGTAGGTACAATAAAACTAGGATATAATTACGTGTGTCTCTTTATTCTATGTGTTGATTGGAAGTAAGAAATATTAAAAAAAACATATAACTAATCCACTTTAGATGACAATCAAAGATGACATTATGAGAATAGATAATTACAAATTAAAAATTCCTACAAATCTTCATGGAGAAGACCAGGAGGTCGAATACTTACTTGGCTTCGTAATTTGTGACAGTTGTTCAAAATAACTCCATTCCAACACAGAAATCCAAGTCGGTGGACGTGGTAAAGAATTATTCGCCTATATAATCGAACCTGTAAGACACGACATGTATGTCGTAAAGATTAAAGAAGCCTTTGCATACTGAAGAGTTTGATGAGTTTTTCTCATGAGTTCCTTCATCAGACCTGGGGGGCTACTCATGACACGATCTTAGCTTGCCTTAATCTTAAAAATGTATAAATCGGTAGTCGATTTTAATCCAATATTAATCTTTCTCTACATTTAATCACGAAAAATTGTAAATTTTACTGTAAATGAAATTTTCATTAATATTTATATAAATTAATATTGCTAAATTCTGAAGCTGATCTTAATTTTACTGTCATCAACTTCATGAGTAGCCTTGTTCAATGATTTTTTTAGATATCACCTTAGAAGTACCTACTCCGTTCATATTAAATAAGAAATCATTAAAATCGGATAGTGTGTTAAAGCATTACTATCGCCGAGGTGAAAATTGAAGAGTTTGGTGATAATCTAATGGATGCCATGATCAGATCTCGACCAAATTAAAATTAAACCAATCGTAAGATACCACCTTTCTAGTGAGTAGAGAATCGTGAAATCGGACAATGTGGTAAAAGTTATTACTGAATATGCAAAAGAATTCCAAACCCCAATGTCAGATCAAAACCTACTTTTTCTATTTCACACTGTAAAACTAATCTTAGGAAAAACTTTTTACTAACCGGTCCATCTCCGATTTCAACAACCTGCTCAATAACATTGACTTCTTTCATACTCAATCTCTAGTCTCGTTCAAAATTGCAATAATGCGCCAACTTTGCACTGATAACATTTGTAACTGTGCCGTATTGTGCTTGCGATGCTCTTTTAGAAACACATAAAAATATTTGATTTGGGAAGCATGTGATTCATAATAATAACTACACCAACATAGTCAACTAGTCTCTTTCTATGGTTCTGAAATAAAAATCGCGTCAGAGATTGGATTTATGACAGGTACAATAGCAGACACTGGGATCTGGTTAATCTATGTTGTGTGAGCCCATATGTTTGTTGAGATAATGAGTACCTATTTAGTGTGGAACGAGAACAATCACCTGGTTCATAATTGCATAAAATTGTCAGTAAAACTTGTAAACTGCTAGCCCTAGAACAGGATTTCCTAGTTGGGCAGCAGTAATCTACTTATTGTTGTCATATGGTGTGATAAAAGGTAAATAAATAATAATAAATTAATTATATAACGTTACTCAAAATTCCACACTCTAGTATATACATATATACTTGTATGTATCACCCTAAAGGTCGCAAGTAGGTTCACCTTTTTCGAATCCCATGTTATGAACCTATAATATAATATAATCTTCTTTGTACTGTTTCTTGTATATTTCAGGTTTGATCCTTTAATTTTGTTTTTGTCATTTGTTGAAAATGTATGTAAAACATCAACAATTACTTGATATGATGTCATGTATCATGTACCGTAGTCTGTCATTTACTGTTATTTCCATTGTTCTTAATCTCATACTGCGTTATTATATTCTACTGTAAAGTATAATTATCACAGGAAGTGTACCAGGCAAAAGAAGTAGAGGCAGATCTCCTACGCGATGGTGTGACCAAATTAAGGAGATGACTGGGAACGACCTTTATTCAGCGGTGCGAGCTGCGGAGGGCAGAGAGGACTGGAGGCGACTATTTCTATCCATTAACGGCCCCATATATCACGACCCTCAGCATTGAGGAAACGAAGAAGAAGAGAGAGATTGTATTGTTGGATATCCAAAATAAAACTAATAATAATAATAGAAAAACGAATTGATATCCTCCTCCGTTTTTGGAAGTTGGATCTCTATAGAGGAAATGCTAGGTACTTGAAGAATTAGAAAATTAAGCAAACTAATATAGAAATAGCAAAGAGTTGGGTAAAATCCCCATTTAAAGGCTAGCGTCAATACAGGCGCAGCGAACGGAGTGCATCAGACGAATTTTAGAATTCTTTCTAAAATTCGGATCGGCAGCGGACGGTGCACTCGCAGCAGATCGTCGCCAAGGTCTGCCTACTTCTTCTGTCTTCGGGACAGGTGTCATGTAGGTACGTACCTACGTAATTTATAAGTCCGATTAGGAATTTTCGACTATCGATCTTTTACATTATAAACGAACTGCTTCAAAATTGAGGAAACAAAGTATTGGTACAAAAAAATCTAGTTCAGAGCTTTCCAGACATGTCAGAAGTTAACCCAAAAAAATATATCAAATTTAGGTAGCTACATATATGAATTGTAGATAAGCACCTCCATACAAATCAGCTTAAGGAGGGTCAATAAAGTTAACTAAGTGGTTTTTTTTCAACTTTCCAAGTCTGGTCATTTAGTAGCAATGTGGTCGATAATTTTACTTTGACCGTTGAAGCGACAATGTTTCTAAAACTCTTGATATACCTACATAAATCAGGGCCAAGATGTCGTGTAACTTAGCAATGTAATACTTTACACACGCCATCACACCTCCGAAGTACAATTTATTTATATGACGTTTAGTGCAGAACGGTACCTACGTTATTATTTTTATAATTCAATACATCAAAAACAAATTAGCATAAGATATTTCAAACCACACAGTTCTCAATCAAAATTCATGAATTTGCAATTACCACTCGAGTAACGACACATTTTTATACAATTCATATGTAAGTATTTCTAATTTTAACAAAATCAATAGAATTAACCGTTGTATTCCGACATATTGGTATTCCCACATATCACCATTGCTAAAAGACCGTCATTGGTAGCGCATATCGGAAATATTCAGGATTCAGGATTTACAAAATATTATGCTGGATGGTGCACAAAGCTGACAAAGCTATTTACGGAAATGCTCCATAATACCTTATGGATCTTTATGTACCAGATGTCCCGAACCTAAAAAGATCTACGCTTCGATCTGATTAATTATTATAATTATTGCTATAGCTAGTAAGAACCAATGAGTATATGTATAAAACCTACTGTAAGAACCTTATGAGTAATGAATTTATTATATCCACGATAATCAAAAATGGCATATACGAATGAATTCTATTTTCAAAAAAAAATCATCGTCTATATTATATTACTAGCTTTTATGTCCCGCCGTTGGCCAAGAATGTAAATTAGTGAAGGAATAAGCATTCGTTTATATAATATTGTCATAAAAAATATTTGCTAATTCGTAGTATGAAAAAGTTGTTTGAAATTTAATTGAGTTTAAGCGATGTAAAATGTTCAAGTGATGGCCACAACCCATTTGTTTTTATATATAAGTAGGTACATACAATTTCTGCACGCATGGACTATGGTCAATGGTTTTAAATATGACATCATATAGAGACAACGTTGTAAAGAGTTTGGATTTGGCCACAACCCCTATTTTTATATATTGTCATCGAACGCAAATGTGTTTTAAATATTTAGTAATTTTGGATGATGAGAAATGGCTTAAAAATTAAATAAACAAAAGTACTGAAAAGATTCTAGTGTTGGTCACATCCCATTCGTTTTTATATTTTTCGTCAAGTGTGCATACCTATAGATTATTATATTTTTGCACAATAAAACTGATCTACATTACAGAAGAAGACTTAAATAGTTTTTAATTTGAATATAAACGTTGTGAAGAGTCCAGTAATGGCCACAACCCCGATTTTTTATTATATTGTCATCAAAATCAAATATGTAGTTATTGAAAATTAAGCAATATATGATGATATAATAAATGGTGTAAATTTCGATTGAAAAAAAGTATTGAGAAGATTCTAGTGATGGTCACATCCCATTCGTTTTATGTATTTTCGTCAAGTGTGCATGTTGTTTATAATATTTCTATACAATAGACTATAAGACTTAAAACTAACCCAAAAGACTAAATGAAAAAAAAAGAATAAGTATAAGACTATAACAAATAGTTTGTAATAAAAACTGACCCAATGGTCTACATAAAAGATCCAATAGAAGAATTACACAATAGTAAATGTATTATATAAAAAACTGACCAAATGGTCTTCATAAAAGAAGAAGAAGATGAATTGAAATATTGGAAATATTTTATATAAAATTCACCCAACGTCTACATTAAATAAGAAAACGAAGAATTAGACTAAAGGAAATAGTTTGTATAAAAACTAACCAAAAGATCTACAAAAAATAAGAAAAAGAAGAATTAGACTATAGAAAGTAGTTAATATAAAAACTGACCCAAAGGTCTACATATTAGAAGAATAATTATACGTCAGGAAATAGATTGTATAAAAACTAACGCAGGAAATAGATTGTATAAAAACTAACGCAGGAAATAGATTGTATAAAAACTAACGCAAAGGTAAAACATAAAAGAAGACGAAGAAGAATTAGACTTAAGGAAAAGTTTGCATGAAAACTCTCCCTTGGTCTACATAAAAGAGGAAAAATAAGACTATAGGAAGTTAGTTTATACAAAATTCAACAAAGGTCTACATAAAATTAGAAAAAGAAGAAATACGTTAAAAGAAATAGTTGGTATCAAAACTGGCCCAGAGGTCTACATAAAATAAGACGAAGAAGAATTAGACTAAAGGAAAAGTTTGCATGAAAACTCTCCCTTGGTCTACATAAAAGAGGAAAAATAAGACTATAGGAAGTTAGTTTATACAAAATTCAACAAAGGTCTACATAAAATTAGAAAAAGAAGAAATACGTTAAAAGAAATAGTTGGTATCAAAACTGGCCCAGAGGTCTACATAAAATAAGAAGAAAAAGAATTAGATAATAGGAATAAGTTTGTATAAAAACTCACCCAAAGGGCTACATAAAAGAAGAGGAAGAAGATGAATTAGACTATAGGAAATAGTTTGTATAAAAACTCACCCAAGGTCTACATAAATTAAGAAAAAGAAAAATTAGACTATAGGAAATAGTTTATTTATGAACTGTCCCAAATGACTTCACAAAAGAAGAGGAAGAAGAATTAAACTCCAAGAAATAGTTTGTATAAAAAATCACCCAAAGGTCTACTTAAATAAAAGAAGAATTTCACTATAGGAAATAGTTTGTAGATTGAATGACATGTGTATTGTAGTTAACCTAAGATAGTTTAATAATTTTCCTATACGAACTTAGTATATTGTTGGTTTTCAAGTAGTATTAGGTATGTAGGTACCTACCTACAATGATGTTCTAAATTAATTCGAATTCGATTTATAACAAATTTTATTTGAATATCAGAATGTGTCCGTTACCATAGTAACCATAGAACATGTAAAAAATATCAAATGGTTTGTAGACATTTTTTGAATAATATGTATGTAGGTACCTACATTGGTTTGTTCGATGCCATAAAAATAAAAATTGTCCGGAATATCAAATATTATATACAAATTATGCAATTTTATTATGCCTATATCTTTACTAATAATTAACAGACTTTTACAATATACGTCTTAAAACTTGCTGTAATGTCTTGTGTTTCATTTTATTATTTCATAATTTTATTTATTTCAAAGGTTTATTATTTTCAAGAACATATTCATTCGGTAGGAAAATGAAATATTGTATGAAAAGATATTAAAATGGCGGCATTTATGTACAAAACGCTTACTTTAAAAATAAGTTAAACATTATAATTATACAAAATATTCACCATGTTTTTCACTTAAACGCTAAGTTATACTTGAAAGTAAAATTTTTTCGTGTAAATACGTACTTCTAACTTTTAAACTAACAGATATTTGCGTGCAAAATGTACACTTCTTGACAGATACGACTTGGAAAATTTTGTATGAAAAAAATAATTATTGAAATATTTTTAAAATTCAGCATTTTAATCGCATTATTTTTAGCCTGACACTGCATCAGGTATACAGGTACACGTTCCCTTAAGTACCTCCCGTCCCTTCAGGCCCTTCAGTACCTCCCGTCCCTTCAATTCCTCATTACGTCCCTTCCCTTCATTACATCCCGTCTCTTCAGCCGGTTAAGAAAAGTTTCATTCCAGAAACCATCCTGGAAGAACCGCGAAGAGATGAAAAGACATTCTTTTCCCAGGATACTCCACCTTCATAGGTAAAATGACTAAATACACGAAGAAGAAGAAGAAAATAGTTCAAATCCAGATACCTGCGAAGATATGGAAGGAAAATTGGACTTTCTTCTCCCAGGATAGTCCACCTTCATAGGTAAAATGACCAAATGCACGATGAAGAAAAAGAAGAAGAAAAAAGTTTATATCCAGAAACCGTCTTGGAAGACCTGCGAAGAGATGGAAGGACAGTTGGACCTTCTTCTCCCAGGATACTCCCCCTTCATAGGTTAAATGACCAAATACACGAAGAAAAAGAAGAATAAGAAAAAAGTTTAAATCCAGAAACCATCCCGGGCACACGCTCGACAATTCACCAAAGTTTCATTGTAATCGGACAAACGGTTTAGGAGCACATCGCATACAATTTTCCGATAGGAAATCAGTATATTGTTGATTTGTAAGTAAATAGTAATAGGTAGGTACCTACCTACAACAATATTCTAAAGAAATTCTATTCATAACAAATTTAATTTGAATATCAGAATCTTTCCGTTACCATAGTAACCATTCCAATACTTTAAAAATATCAAATGGTTTGAGACTTTTTTGAATATGTAGGTACCTACATTGGTTTGTTCGATGCCATAAAAATGAAAATTGTCAGAAAAATCAAATATTATTTACAAATTATGCAATTTTATTATGCCTACATCTTAACTAATAATAAACACATTTTTACAATATATGTCTTAAAACTTGCCGTAATGTCTTGTGTTTCATTTTATTATTTCATAATTACATTTATTTCAAAGGTTTATTATTTTCAAGAACATATTCATTCGGTGGGAAAATGAAATATTGTATGAAAAGATATTAAAATGGCGGCGTTTATGTACAAAACGCTTACTTTAAAAATAAGTTTAACATTATAATTATACAAAATATTCACCATGTTTTTCACTTAAACGCTAAGTTATATTTGAAAATATATTTTCTTCGTGTAAATACGTACTTCTAACTTTTAAACTAACAGATATTTGCGTGCAAAATGTACACTTTTTTGACAGATACGACTTGGAAAATTTTGTATGAAAAAAATAATTATTGAAATATTTTTAAAATTCAGCATTTTTATCGCATTATTTTTAGCGTGACACTGCATCAGGTATACAGGTACACGTTCGCACATAAATTAGATTTTTAGATGCTCTTGGTTTTTCAGAAGGCGTGAGACAAACACACACACACACACATACACACACACAAACACTAACATTTTGATTGCTTTATTACTTTAGATTTCGAGTTTGACCCATCATTATAATACCTTCTAGCATATTTGAAAATATAACACTGTTCAAAATTAATCAGAACTAAATTTAGCCTTAGATTTTTACTATAATATTCTAGATGTCGTAGTTAGCAAATTTTGTATAAATCGAAGTGAGGAATTTTCGACGCTTTGGTTGGCAGACCACATCGTCTTTCTATAGAGAATAACGACTAGTATGAATTATTTTTTTTATTAAGATTTAGAGAACAGTTGTCTAAGATGCGTTGATATGTAAGGAAAACTGAAATATGTTGCCAACCAAATGGTCAAACGCGCGATATTCCATGACTCATTTTTTGCACGGAGTACTAAATGTAGTATATTATAATAAAAATCTATGGTTTCAGTATTTATTTATTTATTTAATATTGCTTCTCGGGCAACTAACAGGTACTATGTCAAATATTACTTTAACACGCACCCAATAACAAATTGCCACATTCTGGAGACTTACAATATATCGTCTCACAGGTCCAGACTGAAAGCACAATTTAAAACTGTGTCTCCACCGGGAATCGAACCCGGGACCTTTGGATCAGCAGTCAGATACCCAACCAACTGAGCCACGAAGGCCGACAGTATGTTTAAATTGGCAGGTTGAATAATAAAATAACCGTTAAAATTGTTAAAAACGTTGTTAATTAATTTTCGATATTTTTCTCAAGTTCATTTTATTGGGAAGGTTTGCTTTAGAAAATTATTATTGGCTGGACACGCAACAAGCTTTTAACCCCTGTATTCGGACGCTGAACTTACCTACTAAAATTACCTATCTACATCTACCATAATATACCGCTCCATTAGTTTCATACTTATAGATTGCTACAAACAATAGGTAGGTACCTATTTTTTTACAATATATCACTTGTTTACGGCGGCCGAGATTAAAATGCAATATTAATAAAAACAAGAACTACCATTAAATATGTAAGTACTCAGTAGTGTGATCAAGTAAATACATAATTATATCATTTTAAACCACAATATCGTTGTTTTAGGTACCTACTAAGATTTGTTATGTTCGGTACAGCAAAATGTGTTTAAAAACCCTTTAAAATTGTGTTAAATTGGAGCAGATATTCCGGACACCACATGACAGAGAGTAGTGATTCGCCGGAGTGATCTCCATCGTCGGGGATACCTGACAGGGCAAAGAAAGAAGAAAGAGAAATTGTGTTTAAGTAATGTGAAGGAGTTATTTCGCACCACCGAAGACCAAGCGATCGTCAACATTGGAAGATCTTAAACAACATAAAAAGAAAGCAAATACTATACACTTTTAATTCAATTGATTACCTACATTTATTTATTTATTTATGGAACAAATACAGTCTTATTAAATTTACAAAAAAACATACCTATGTCCAATTCTGATTCGTCTAAATTTATCCGTCTGAATTTTAGTACATGAGAAATGTAAAAAAGGTGCTTGCATTTATACGGGACTCATTACGTCACACCGCGCGAACAAAATCCTTTTATCCATGGTCGCCCGTTGGTTACAGACGTTTTCGTACTCTGAAACGAATCAGAATAGGACACACCATTAAATAAACAAAAAGCAGACCAAAAAGTACGTTTGTCAACAAATGATTATCATTAAATTATCACATAAGTACCAAGATACCTACAAGAAAAAATATAGTAAACAATTATTGTATGTTTGCCTGCGACGGGAAAGAATGGGGGGAAAAGGATGGGAGAAAGATTAAATTTGTTACTACTACTACATTAAAAGATGTTAAAAATTATTTCTTAAATGTAGGAACTTATTTTTAACAGATTATAATCGTTGACTTTTTTGTATTAGGCAATTCACTCTGCAAAGAGTGCTTTGTGCCAATTTAATGTTTACTGTTTATATGGAAAGTTATTTTTGATCATATGTTTGGATTATTTAGTATATGAATTTTGAAATGACGGACAATACACGAGAATTTGGGGGGGACAAAAGATGTTGGATATTAAGTGGAGATTGATGAGTAATTTTAATGAATAATCTGTATATACCTACCTACTTTTGAAATTGGAATTGTTTTTACAGTTAAAAAATACGTGATTAATTGTTTCATCCTCCTCACCAAACTGACAAAGAGGACTAGGTAGGTACTTAAAACCCTAATTCTATACATATGGGAAGCAATTGAACAGTGGCCGATTCTTACTCTGGAAATACATGTTATAAAATAAATAAAAAACGTAAAAAATATAAAAGAATCATAATATGAAATTAGCGGGTTTTATCTGTGGAAATATCGTTTCACACAAAGAGATTTACATTTGAATTTCGAATTATTGGCGGTAAATAATTTTCACTATTATTGTTTTACGAAAATATTTAATCGATTTCTATAAATTGGTTGAAAAATGTCTGCTTCAATATCTGAATGCATAAATGAATCGAATACAAACTCCATATCATTCTGGAAATACACGATATAAAATAAAAAAAATGTAAAAAACATAAAAGAATCATAATTTGAAATTAGCGGGATTTTGTCTGTGGAAATATTGTTTTCACGCAAAGAAATATACTTTCGAATTTCGAATTATTGGCGGTAAATAGTTTTTTCTTTATCAGTCAGTGACAAAAACTTTTCACTATTATTGTTTTACAAAAATGTTTAATCGATTGCTATAAATTGGTTGAAAAATGTCTACTTCAATATCTGAATGCATAAATGAATCGAATACAAACTCCATATCAAGCATTGAAAAAAATAATTGCTCTAAAATAGGTAAACAAATTTTCGATATTTTCAAATCATTTTAAAATACCTACTATCATTAGTTGCTTATATTATGATAATGATTGTTTTTATGTATGTTTTACATGTATTTAATTTACTTAAAAGTTCGTATTATTTAAAAATATCGATTCTTAGGTGATGTACTGACATCTGATAGTCATGAAGGAGAAATTAATACAAATTTACATGATGATACAAGTTCAAATGATGACGAGGTATGTATATACAAGATACGCCAGGGGCGCAATATACACATTCTATCCCTATTGTACAATATTCTCTCTAATCCAAAACTGCCACAGTACCTACTTTAAAAACAAATTCACTTATTTATCCAATCATGGACTTCCACTCCGATCTGCTGAACACAGAATTTTCTAACTCACTTTGTATTTTCAAGAAAAAATCAAAGAAAGAATATAACAACTGAACCCGATTTCCCCTCCTCATTCTATCCAATCCTTTTTTGCTCTGATGTTTTTTGTCTTTAATATTCATTTTAGTGTAAAGTTTATTTTCTTTGTATTTTTTTTTCCGTTTTCATTTCTTGGTGTACATATACAATTTTGTCATAATTTGTAATGTGGTTGGTTGGGAAAAATTGCCTAGTGGCAATAAGTCCGCCAGTGTGCCCGTGTATTTGTTTATATTATGTACAATAAGATAAATAAATAAATGAAAATTTATTTATATTGAAAAAAATATTTAATTTCTATTTTTTCAACTGTCTTTTGTTGATATTATGTATAATTGTCTCTTATTCATGTTGAGTTTGTATTAATATCAAAACTTTGTGCATTATTTTGTAGCAAATGGTCATGTCGGTGTACTGGAAAAATGGAAAATTAGGTGCAGCTTATTACAATATATCCACATCTGAGGTAATATAATACATTTAATACTTAACAGATTTTTTTTAAATGCATAAGTGCTTGAACGATATTACTTGCCTGTTTTTTATGAATCTCATCATTTTTATATTAAATGGAAAAATGTGGAAATACACATTTTTCCATTTAATATAAAAATAATAAGAAGCATTCTAGTGTTAAAGTGTATGTGTACCTAAATGTTGAAAATATATTTTTCAGATGTTTGTTCTAAATGAGATCATTGATTCTAAACCGGAACATTCGATGCTTAAGAATCTCTACAGACAGGTTGGACCAGAAATAATTATTACCGATGCAAGAGCTAGTGAAACATTTTCAAATTGTCTGAAGAATTTGATAGCAAACACCAGTTCAACAAGTGATACTGAGGAGTCGGGACTAAATCTAGACAATAATGTTTCTAAACTTCAAAATAAACTATATTTTCTTCCCAACGACGAATACAGTTTAGTCTATATTTTTTCATTGGAAACTATTTTTTTTATTTTATTTTGTAATGGCAACTAACAAGTAAATTAACAAAGTATAATAATTCTACACACCCACAAATATAGTCGGCCTTCGTGGCTCAGCTGGTTAGGTATTTGAATGCTGATCCAAAGGTCCCGGGTTCAGACGCTGCTTTTAATTGTGTTTTCAGTCTGAATCTGTGAGACGATTAACATCGTAAGTCTCCAGAATGTGGCAACTTGTTATTGGGTATATTTTAAATTGATATTTGACATAGTACCTGTTAGCTGCCTGAGAAGTAATATAAAAATAAAATAAAAATAGACAGGTTTACCCAATAGCATGCCATTCATATGCATACTAAACGTAATGCTCACAAATTGATCATTATAAAGAAAAAGACCAAAACCACATTAGCACCATGTTACTTTACTTTTCTTGGTCCAAAAATGTTGAATAATATGTTACCTGAAGCATGGAAGGATATGGAATAAAAAAATGACAGTATCTTATAATACACGGATCTGAATACTAATATGAAGAATAGAGCTTGTCAAAAAATGACAGTATCTTATAATACACGGATCTGAATACTAATATGAAGAATAGAGCTTGTCAAAAAATGACAGTATCTTATAATACACGGATCTGAATACTAATATGAAGAATAGAGCTTGTCAAAAAGAAAAATACACATATCTCTTTTTATTTTCATCCATATTCTATACTTTTGCTAAGGACAGCTCATCATCATCATCATTGGCGCTACAGCCCACTGTGAGCCTTGGCCTCCTCCAGAATTTTTCGCCATTTAGATCGGTCCATCGCCTGCACTCTCCAGTTTGTAACGCCAATCCTCTTTAGATCCTCCTGTATGCCGTCCATCCACCGCAGCTTGGGTCTCCCCACACCACGTCTTCTTTGGGATTCGGCCTTCCTCCATTCGCTGAACGTGCCCTAACCATTGAAGCCGATGTATTTTAATATATTTTACTATGTTAGGATCACTGTAAAGGTTCTCCAGCTCATGGTTGTACCTTATCCTCCATATTCCACTCTCACAAAGAGGCCCAAAGATTTTTCTCAAAACCTTCCGTTCAAAAACCAACAGCGCTTTTTCATCCTTCCTATTAAGAACCCAGCATTCTGCACCATATACAAGTACTGGTCGCAGCAATGTTTTATACAATAACAACTTAGTATTTCGTGTCAACAATCGGGACTTGAGATGTCGGTGAATACCGAAATAGCATTTATTTGCCACAGCTATTCGTCTTTTAATCTCGACACTAACATCATTGTTACTGGTTATTATTGAACCTAGGTACTGGAACGACCCCACAGTTTCAATGGTATGATTACTAAGGACAGCTACCTCTAATTTAATTAAGTTTTTTTTTCAGATTATGAATCGTGCAAAAGACGTATTTATCTTCTGAGACTCCCAAATGAACCAGTCGATTCATCCGAAGACGACCATCGCAACTTCCTCAGTTCAATAATCAACTTTCATTACATCGAGACTATCCACGCACTCGGTGCACTGTTGAAGTATTTGGATAAGAATTGGTGTCGAATGAATATAGACCAAAACATTGCTCCCACATTCTTGGCTCTCAATGTTGCTTCATTGTATGTTTTTTTTATCTGTCATCATCTCATTCAATTCAATTTTTCAATCACATCTGCGAAAATAAGATACTTATAAGTATACTGCACCAGATTTTGTTTGATAAATAATCATATCTTTCACATTCAGTTGTCATGATCTGACTGAAGATTAATTCAATTCAATGCTTTACATAACCTGACACTCAAGTACATCAGAAAGCTGTGTTGATAAAAAACATTTTTCATACACAAGTCATGGGAATCACATTGGTATCAACTCTTTAAAGGAAGTGAACATAATTGTCAAAGCAGAAATCAAAATTTCAAGACAGTTTTGTTTCGTAGAGCAACAAATATGCTTTAATTACAGAACTTAGGTCCTGCTACTAATGTTCTCTGTACGGTGTGCACGCTCACACCTACCAAATTATGTCCACACACATATTTTCATCCTCAGCACAGTCCACACAAAAATGTTAAATGAGGGGAGGGACTATAACCAACCCTACTTATGCCACTGCTCAGATGCGTAATGCAATAGAAATTGGAGGGAATGTTGCTAGCCACTCCAGCTAGTGACGATGGATATCTTCTTATTTATTTATATAAATGCCTTAAATGGGCTTTTACATACATAATTACAAATTATTAAAACATATCTTCATGAACCACGAAGAATATAATAAATATATAAAATATATCATGTAAACCAGCCGATGACAGGTCGTAAGCCCTGTAGGTGCCTAAAGTTCCTGGTTCTTCTATAATATCCCAACTTCGTCTCTATTGAGATGTTAAAAAGTTTGTCAATAAAAATATCATTTGACTCCTGATGGGGAAAAAAATCCAGTGTTTGCGTAAATGCAATTAAAAAAAATATTCGATTTACATACACATTGGTACAAATAGGTAAACAAGCCAAAAATGAAATAATATTTCTGGCGCAGTTCAGGGGTGACATCTGTGCGAGACACCATCAGTCACCTCATTTATAAGGATTGTTTACAAATAAACTAATTTCTCGATAGATGGCGTTACAAAAAAAAGGTTACTTGGTTACTTCATAGATGGCAATAGTATAATTCCTTATTTTCAGATGAATTGTTACATATTATTCAAATATAAAGAACTTTCAAAAATTACATTGATAAGGGAACTCAATAAGAAGGCATAATTGGTGAACGTTACGCAAAAAGTGATCACATAAACCAGCCAATGACAGGTCGAAAGCCCTGTAGGTGCCTTGAGTTCCTGGTTCTTCTATAATATCCCAACTTCGTCTCTATTGAGATGTTATAAATTTTGTCAGTAAAAATATAAAATATAAAAAGTGTTGTGATAACTACAATATGTAGTTACAGAAATTCAGTAAATTATCAGTAATATGGTTCCGAATAGATAAAATCAACATGAACGTTAGTGAAAATTAAATATCTTTATACTTCAGGAAAAATATATTAACGATGGACGATGAAAGTTACAAAGCTTTGCAAATATTCAAACGTTTGCCTCACCCCAGTAACTTCAAAAAGGGCACAGCCCATAGTGCCAAGGAAGGACTCAGCCTGTATGGACTTTTCAATCGATGCAATTCTAAAATTGGAATACAAACCCTCAAGTAACAATCAATTAATTATTATATAAAAAACATTATTTACCCTAGCTTATTTATACTACAAAATAGCTTCATATTGCACTCATGTATATCCAAATGTCTCGACTCGTTTCAAAATAGTAGGCTTTTAAATTCACTCAGGGTCCTGGGTTCGACTTCCAGTGGAGAGGTAGTTTTTAACTGTGTTTCCTATCTGGATCTGTGAGTAAGTCTCCAGAATGAGGCAAATTGTTATTGGGTGAATGTTAGTTACTTGAGAAGTAATACTTAATAAATATTAATATTAAAATAGTAACTTGACATTTGATATAATACCTGTTGTTTACCTGTAAAACAAAATAAAATCTGCTCCAGTAATTTCACAATTCAAGCATCGATTCACTATTTGTTAATTAAATTTAATATTCATCTAAATTTTAAGATTAATGCTGGTTCATCCGACAAATAACCTGAATGAACTAGAAGGAAGGTTGGATACAATATCATTTTGTATAAAAACAGGTAACGAAGAAATTGTCAAAAGCATTTGTTCATCTTTGAAACACATAAAAAACGTTAATGTGAGTATATACAAGTTTAAAAAATACTTGTACATAATTACCAAATGATTCATTACATTTTAATAAAAATATTCTATTATAATTTCAGGGTATAATGACTAAAATTAAAAGTTTGCGTGCGTCACCGTATGAATGGAAGTCATTATTCAATGTGAGTACTAATTTTTAACAGATACCAACACACATTTAACACACCTCTGAATAATATCAACAAGATATTTAGTATAAAGATGAGATATGTTAATATCCAACATAGATTCCCAACAGAAATGGACATGGGGAAAATTTTAGACAGAAAGATTTCTTTTCAACATAATAGCAATTAATCTGCAGTTAAGATGATAACCTTAAGTTGTTAATACATTTTAAATCATAATTAGTTTAAATGAAAAGGAATTTAATATTGTATATCATTTGTTAATTGAATAAATAATAACTAATAATTATTGTGACCTAGTGGTAGGTAAGTCATTTGACTTTGATGTTTAAAGTTTGAAGGGGTATAACATACCTTGAAACATACATACCATCACAGCATATGCCAGAATGTGGGGATAACCAGTGAAAGATTAGATTTTAGATGACGAATTAAATTTGATTGATTAGATTGTACTTGTATCACTAATTGTTTTCGCAAAAAAATAAATTGGTATAATTTGTTTGCATTACTTCTTTAAGTCCTGGGTTCGATTCAAATTGTGCATTCAAACTGGTTCTGAGAGACCATAAATATCATTAGTTTCCAGAATGTGGCAGCTTGTTATTGGGTGCGTGTTAAATTGGTGTACCTGTTTTTGCCCGAGAAGCAATAAGAAATAAGAATTCCACATACTCAAATTACATATTATAATATAAGTGTAATTTTTTGATTCATACCTTCAATATATTATATAATTCAGTTTGATTATTTATTTTATTTTTATTACAATATTATACTAAATATACACAATTTGAAAATACTATTTTTTTTTCCCTTTTAACAATACCTAAATACAACGTAATATTTGAAATAACCGAAAACATATTTTGCAGACTCTATACCACGGAGTACTAATTTGTGAATATTGTGAAAAACATAAAGGAAACTCTGCACTCATCGATGCATTGGGATCCAGAAACAATTATGATTTATTTCAAGTAAGTAAAAAATATTTAGAATTAGTTAAAAATATGCACATGTCAGTTGAAGTGAGGTCCACGATATTAATATTTTGTTCTACTATTCAGGTTGCTCGTCATATGAACAGGGTAGTTGATTTTGATTTATCAAAAATGCAAGGAAAATTCACTGTCAAACTTGGTGTTGATCCAGAACTAGACCGCAGTAAGAGAATCATATAATTCTTTTTATCTTATATACTGTTATATAATGTAATGTAAATATCATTAGCATTTAATATAAATGAAAAAACGTTTTGATTTTAAACTTTGTGATGAATTTAAAATATTTTCAGAGAAACAAAAAATGGTTAGTTTACATGGTCTCATGACATCGTTGGCTAAATTTGAACTTGAAAAACTACCACAGTTTGTCGAAGAATGCACGATGGTGTATTTACCCAATTTGGGATATCTGTTGGGTGTCAAAGCTTGGAAAAATAACTTAACCAGAGACGAAAAAGAGATTCCAAACCTCAAGTTCATGGTAAGAAAAACATCACATTTATTATTGAATTGTTATATCATCATTATATTATGTCATTAAAAAATTAACAATACATTTCAGTTCCAGAACCACGATTATATACATTACAAAAGCAAAGGATGTGAAGGTAAACAATTTATTTTAATCGCTTACCGATTTAATTAATATGTTGCATGTAATCATATTAAAGTTGATTTTCAGAATTAGATCGACTTATCGGCGACACTCACCCTGAAATAATGGCACATGAGATGCGAATAATGATGCGACTAACTCAGTATATACTAAAGCATCTTAGCGCCATGACTTCAGTAATAAAACTTTGCGCTGAATTAGACTGGTAATTTTTTTACAATTCTAATTTATTAATTTATGGTTTGCACGTATAGAAATAATTAATGACAAGCGGCCTTACTCTCCAATGCAAATCTGATCATATTCACTAAGAATTTACCTTTGTAATGGAGAATAATGCGGTTTTAATAGTAACAGTCGATAATTTGTATGTACTCAAGCAACAGGTATGTAAGTTCTAAAATTTGAAATTCGGATCCGATTTAAGTTTCGAGAGTAAAGCTACTGGTCTAACTAAACATGTATTCAAGGCCGATAGGAGAAGAATGAAAATCCGGAATGATCACATTAACTAAATACTAAAAGATGGAAACGTATGAAGTCCTTGTGGTAGCTAGTATTGACACTAATAATACTTGTGCTGGTTGTATAATCTTCCATAGGATCTTAAAACTTGAAGGCGGTAAAATGGTCGTCGGAAGTTTAATGAAAAAATTGCAAAAACTTATATAAATCATATAAGTTCATATTTTCCTATTCAATTATGTAATTCTAGTAATTGCATGCCTTCTCAATATACTATATGCTATATATTAACAATGTTTTTCAGTCTCATAGCTATAGCAAAAACATGCAAAGATAATGACTATAAACGTCCAACGTTGACTACGTCAAAAATAATAGATATAAAAAATGGCCGCCATCCACTTCAAGAGTTGAAAATCAACAACTACGTCGCTAACTCAACAATGTCCTCATCTGATACCAACCTCGTAACAATATTAACCGGGCCTAACTCGAGCGGAAAATCCATTTATTTGAAACAAGTAGCTTTGATTGTATACATGGCACATATAGGATCTTTTGTGCCCGCTGATAGTGCTACAATAGGATTGGTTCATAGTATTTATACTAGAATACAAACTGTGGAAGATATATCGACAAGAATGTCTGCTTTTCTAATAGATCTCAGGCAGGTAAGAAATATTTCTTTTTTAAAAATAAATTACTCTAAATATTTCAAATTTGAAATTTGAAAAATTATAAAACAAATTATTTCTATTTCATATAGCTTCTCAGTCAATTAGATAACAAATACTATTTCAAACATCAATTTTCACACCCAATAACATGTTCACATAATGTGCATTCAGAAGTTCAACTAAGTGAACCACATAACTGTTTTATTGAAATAATCCACACATATTACCGGCCTATGTGACTCATTTACATATCTGACTGCATAGCCAAAGGTCCCGGGTTCGATTCCCAGTAGAGACACCGTTTTCAATTGCGTTTTCGGTCTGGATCTGAGAGACAATAAACATCATAAGTCTCCAAATGTGGCAACTTGTTATTGGGCGCTCGTTAGATAACTGAGAAACAATACTATGGCAATACTAACGTTGCTTTGGTTGATTGGAAGAAATTGCCTAATGGCTATAAGCCTGCCATTGTACATGAATTGAATAAAGAAATAAATGAATATTAGTATTAAAATAGTAACTCAACTCACAATAGAATAATAGTATCAAAATTAGCTTCTTGATCTTTTTCACAGATGTCACTGGCACTGAAAGAATCACGTAGTACTTCTTTAGTGATCATTGATGAGTTTGGCAAAGGCACATCAGAAGTGGATGGACTGGCACTCCTGGCAGCGTCAATCAATAACTTTCTTCATCGTCAAGATCAATCGCCTCATGTTTTTGTCAGCACACACTTTCAAAATGTAAATCATTATTTGATTTCGCAGTATAAACCATCACAATACTTGAAATTTCAGGTAAAAAAAATATAATTTTCAAAGCATACTTAAAACACTGTACCACCTAAAACACTTACAATAAAACTTTTTTACAGACATTAGAATATATAATTCAAGATAAAGAACTTGTATTTCTGTATAAATTATCAGATGGAATTACTAAAAGTAGTTTGGCTCACCAGGTCGCGGAATCTGTGGAAATATCACAAACCATAACTGACAGAGCTAAATTTGTATTTGAAAATATGCACGTATGTAACTTTATCAATTACAATGAAACACAAAATATGTTTTTGATACTCGTACAAAAATCATTTATTATTAATTAAAATATTTTTGATATTTTCAGATAAATACACCACTACCAGACAACACAATGACAAAACATAAAGAAAATAAAATAATCATAGGCAATATCAAAATGATGATTAAAAGAGGACAAGTGAACAAAGACAAAATAAAAAATATTAAAAAACCTTAAATAATGCGTTATTATTGCCTACAAAATAGTCGAGGAATGAATAAGTAATATATAAAAATACTTGTGTAAACTGTGTTTCACTTGAAAGTGTACTTCATGTTAACGTTGGTACGAATGTCAGTTAGTCAAATAAACTGAATAATGTTGCCATATCTACAAATTAACTTTGTAGATATGGCAACATTATTTCATAATTTATTTAAACCTATCAATATTTTTTTTTGAAAAAAAAACAATCTTGAGTTTAATATGATAGAATTATACAAATGTTCTATAATTATTTTAAACAAAACAAACTTATTTTTTTAACACTTTGTACAGATTTATCAGAAATAACTCATATATAAATATTATATTAGAAAAAATCCCTAATTGTACAGAACATACGACAACTCCAAAATGCAATGATATCAACTTATCCACGAAAAGAACTTTTAAGTGAAACACATTCTAGTAATAATATTGATTTAAGCATACAATATTTTTCATTTGTTATACATACATAAGTACCTGAGTACTTTAAGATGATTTATATATTCTTAAAGCGATTTAGCACCTTTATACAAATATAAATAAATAAAATAATTTGATTTATATAACAGCATTTTAGAAAGAAACATAAATGTGTGTAAAAATAATACATAAAACTTCAGTGAATAGTAAATATTGATAATTAAAAAAAATATGGAAAATTAAATCTCAGGATTGAAAATAAAATATAGATATTACAGGCTGTTTCTTTTTGTGGATCGATTTACAGTTACATGCAATATTTTGAGAGTTAAATTAATCTTTTGTATGCATTGCCTTATATAAAGAATACAATTTTCGAAAATATGTGGGAACTTTTCTTTGTACATAAAACAAATACCTATTTGAAGAATTATGATTGGACGTATTGATTTATCTGCTCAAATGAATCTTTTAAATATATAAAATTAAATCTGATTTGTTTTATACAAATAATATGGACAAGCAGCAAGGTATTCTTTTTCAAAGGTTCAAATAGATTTCATCTGTGCCATAAGATCATCCAGTGAAAGTTCAGAAGCCGCTACAGCACCAGCTGTACTAGATTCTGGTGAACCATCATCAACTGGTAGAGAGTAGGCCATCTGAAATAATTAAAGTCATTATTTAACATTTTTGTGAATAGTATTTTATTTTCAAATTGGTAAAAAGGCACATCACTTACATGATTACAAATGGCATTGAAGAATTATCGTTTTCATAATAAAATATTTAAATAAAAATAATTTAACACACTCATTTCATGAAAATGCTGAGTATTTTCCATACAAAATTTGAATACTTTATAGAATGACTTGTTAAGTGCGGAGTTTAGCGTTGGCCACAATCCACTCATTTTAAATATACTATTGTCTATTGATATGATGTGCATTGTCTATTAATATGACGTGCACAATCTCTATTTTTGGCTTTATTTGACTCCTGATTTGTTACATCTCTAACGGGCTATTTCACCACCTCTGGATAAAGTGCTCGATAGCCAATCTTACACAAATCTAACGGATAAACCGAAAAATGCGTTTCACGACTCTCTGATAGCTCTATCCCATGGATAAAGTTCTAGATATGTTGTCTAGCGGAATAGGTTCGCGATAAGTGATAGATAAGTTAAACTGAGTATAAGTTATTTTTTAAATGATCGAAATTTATGACCAAATCGACGATGATATCGTATTTTTACATAATACGAGACAAAATCGGCGTCAGAGATTTATTCCAAATGCGAAAAGATTATTTTTCTTTTCGGAGTTCGACAATATTGATTTCAAGGCGAGGTTTAGATTGACGAAAACGTCTTCACAGAACATTTTAGAAAAGAAATTATTATTAAAAGAAATTATTTTTTCTTGTACATATCTAATTTTCTATAACATTTTTATGTTGACAAACGAAATCCACCAACACGTTGATGTCATCCTTTCAGAAATTCGTAGTTCTTTCTCTTTTATACATTCTCAAAATATTTGAAATATCTTGTTTTGTGTCCACGTGTTCGTTTTGACCGCGTGTTTATTTACCGTTGTCCGTTGTTTACTGCGCTTTTTACGATTTACAATGTGACAGCTTTATCAACCCATAGACAAGACCATTGAAATAGATGAAATTACAACGTTGCCACCCTTTATCCGTCGGATAACAATCTGTAAGAAATTTGAAGGTGGTGAAACGCTCGCTTCATTTATCCTTAAGATAAATTTATCTTATGGATAGTTATCTAGAACTTTATCCAGAGGTGGTGAAATAGCCCGTTAATCTTATTTAGTGTTTAGAATCACAACATCTCATAAATTGAAAATATCTATAAACCTGTATTCCTTCTGCCACCTCCAAAGATGGTCCTGATGTAACCTCTATAGATTCATCAACTAATGATATACCTAAAAGAAACAAAACAAATATTATGTAATTCACATATATAAATTGAAAATATCTTTATTTCTCATAGCTTTTTCAATTCTGAAATTATAAAAGTAACGAGTGTATAAAATTAACATATTTGATCCAAAAAACAACAGAAATACAATTGATGAATTAAAACTTACCCCATTCGTTATCTTCATGCAATGGTTCTTCATCAACAGGAGTTTCCTGGATGACAATCTCGACAGGTCGAGCTTTGACCTCATCTTGTCTTTTACGACAATAACTATCCTCACAACTAGAATTGGGCTGCAAAAATTTCACACACATACATATTATTATGAAATTTTTTTTTAATATCAACAGAGACGAAGTTGGAAAATTAAGGGAGAACCGGAAAATCAAAGCACCTACAGGGCTAACGACCTATCATCGGCCGATTTACATAATTCCTTAATGCGCTTACGTGGAAATGAAAGCCACAGTTCTTATACACGAGGTAACAATGCTTTTGCACAAATGTCACCCCTGAGCTGCACCAGAAATGTGATTTCATTTTTGACTTGTTTACCTAATTGTACCAATGTGTTTGTAAACATCTTACAGTTTTACATACATATTAACTTAAATACTATTTATTTTTAGTGATAATTTCAGCTGTCAAAACAAAAGAAATATTATCAACATGCACTGCTGTGATATATTTTGCCATATTTTTTTTTTCGTACATATATTTGCATTGCATTTCGGATAAAACATCTTATTGCATAACTAACTTTTAATAAAATAAGAAAACTAACAGGGTTGGATGATAACAAATTAAAAGTTATATACATATTCTAAAATGTGAAAAACTTTACAAACCTTCAATGTCATGGTAGGAAAGAAATCAGTCAAAGCACTGTAACCCAAATAATATGACACATTTCCAAATTTGAGTAAATACTTCAATGTATTTTGAACTGAAAAAATCAAATATTTAAATGTAGACATAATAAATTAAAACATAATAACTGTAGTGGAACATCCCTACGATGTCCGCACATCCTTAACTTTATAAGCATGGCTGCCAACGCAAGCGAAACTTATAAACAATGATCCTCTCCTACTCTCTCCATTCGGAATTTCTCCAGTCGCCCGGCATAAACTATTCGCGTTCTCTCCTCCACATTCTAATTATGTGTTAATTAAATAAAATAAATTTATAAATACTGTGTAAAACATCGTTTCATGTTTTTCTTTTTTTTGGTTTAGATAATAAGAATATTATTACTAGTGAATTTATATATTGATTTGTATTATAAAATATATTAAATAAAAATAAAAAATAAAATAAACATAAACCAGAGTGAGTACAATCTTTTATTTGCATGAATTATCAGTTGCACCCAATTGTTTGTAGTGTTTCTATTATAGAGAGATGAGTTTTAATTTTACCTTTTGAACATGCATCCTTCTTACAAATATTTTATTAAATCAGTTAATCATAATCCACATAATTACTAAAATAACCATCTCCCTATATAATAAAAGCAAGTTGGTCTATAGCAAAGCAGTTAGTGTGCTAGACTAGCTAAATCACCACAAAAATATACGAGTATTAGTCATGTATAAAGATGAAAATGTTCTTGTTTCAAATTCATTCAATCATTGATAAAAATAGCAAATTATTCTAGAAAATATGAAACCATTTTAAAACTAATTTTAAAAAATATATAATATTAGTAGCAATGGTACAAATACATTGCTCTAAACCACTTACTGAGTATTAAACTTAGCACGACTGGCTATGGAAGTATACTTCTTCCATCGACAGGTGCGTTATAACTATTATAGTGTTATAGTTTAAAACTCTAAGTGATTAAAAGCAAAGTATTTGCATTATTGTTACTATTATCATGGACAGTCACAGTCAAATCCATTAATTTTACTAAATATAATATTATTCAAAAAAATGGTATAAAAGTATAAAGTAAATAGTTACAACATTAATAAAGATATTAAGAATGGTTACAAAATCAAAAATATTAGGAATTGTTGCAGAAAATTTAATTTGATTTTTTTTATTAAGACTGATAACATAAACATATGTAATTAATTTTGTCAAATGGTTAGTAAACTGCTTCTTTGTCTCTTAAAACTAAATAAATTCAAGCAAATAAATTCATTATGATGTAACCATGAATATTTTATTACTCGGTACATACCTAAAAATCCTGCCACAATTCCCATAGTCGTAGGTAAACTTGCAGCACAAACTCCATCTCTCTTTAAAGTCTTTTCGTCAATATTGGATGCCACAATCAAGGGTGGTGCACACTGCAAAATGTAATTAACAATATCAACATTGCAATTCAACTGTGAAAAAATACTTTCGAAGATACCAATTGACAATCTTGTCTATTGACTCAAAAAACATCTTGCTAATGAATTAAGAAGATGTTTTCAGATAGAATATTTGAGAAATGTCAGCCTTCGTGGCTCAGTTGGTTAGCTATACGACTACTATGTGAAAGGTCCCGGGTTTGATTCTCGGTGTAAAAAAAGGAACAGTTAATTGTGTTTTCAATCTGGATCTGTGAGACGATTAATATCATAAATCTCTATAATGTGGCAACTTGTTATTAGGTGTGTGTTAAATTGATATTTGACAAAGCACCTGTTAGTAGCTAGAGAAGCAATACACATTAAAATATTTACAAGCACATTAACTAAGTTATCTTCAGCATTAGAAGACATATTACATATTTATTTAACACAAAAATCATATCACTCAGGTAAGGTTTTAAGTAAATATAAACAAGAAAAAGTTAACATGTACATTTTTATACAAATGTAAAGATTAGAATTACTGGTGGTGGTAGAACAGTTAGCACGCTGAGTTAGTAATCCAGTATTAACGAGCTGGAATCCTGTGATGATCAATTTCGTTCACCTATAGCACAAGCATTTATGCTTAGTTTAAAGAATATATGAGGATTTATATGTACTTGTTACAAGGACATATTCATTCTTTTAAAAATAATTCAATATAATCCAATTTTCTCACGTTGATGAATTGGATGCATCGCATAAAGGCTCACACACATACACAATACACACCCACAGACACAAAACCTATTTTTTTACTACATAAAATATGGCATGGTAATAAAGAATACATTTAAGTGATGCTGGACATGATTGTTTTTTTGAATTTTGTATCACCTGTTTAAATTTTTGCAGTATATTGTTGGTATACTTTGTATAAAATAAAATTTAAACAAATGTACATAATTAAAATATAATGGCAACTAAGAAGGTTGGCAACACTCCATTTCAAGAAAATACAACTTTACTTAAAACAAAAGATTAATTTACTTTCATAAAATATAATATATAGTAAAAATTGAAAAGCACTTACAGCGAAACAAGCCGTTTCACCCGGTACGACAAATTGAATGTGACCAGAAACTGCATTCTCAGATACTCCAGACTCAAACCATTTCTGGTTGAGTTCATTGCACGCAGTGTTAATTGCCATACGAGCTTCAAAATTGTCAACACAACTCAGTACCAGGTCCACAGTGCCACCAATCAAACTACCTGTACTAACAAAATAAATCATTTTTGTATCAAAAATCATATAATGATTATCAAAATAAATCATAATCTGGCATTAATAATAGTCAACAACTTGACGGCATCGATACCTTGATGACCCAGGACAGTGTCTTGGCGATTGCGTACTAGAATAATAGTCAACAACTAAATCAATTTTCATAGAGCAATAATTTCTACAGTAAATTATTTGTGATATTACATTTGAACTCTCAAGTAATTTCCCAGTACACTACAATTATTCACCATACAGATACAGTAAAATTCAATTATTATCACTAAAACTTTGTAGTGATAAACCTACAAAAAAACCCTTATGACATAAAACATATATGCTATTATGCCGAATCCCTTACAGGGTAAGCAGTGAGAACGCTGTGCTGCACTCTATGCATTCATCACTTCTACAACATGAATAAAAACCTAATTCTTATGACTGTGCCAACTTTTTCATCTATAAAACTTTGACTCTTATTCCATTCCTTTCCCTTCCTACTGTCAGCCTTCATTGCTTATTTTTCAATATTTTATTTATTTAATTATAATACACATGGATTTTTTTTTAATAGGTTTGATAAAGATATAAAATAAAACATTTAATATGACGGAAACTCTTTTCTGCACTCTATTACATTCTATCATACATCATTTACCAATATTCTAACATATAATTCAACCACTGTGGTAAGTCATTAGACTTCTGTGCCTCAATATTTACACATTTTTTAATCACACAACACAGTTAATATTTCTTACCTAATTGTATTTAAGAAGTTTTGGAAATTATCGACAGTGGTGATGTTGTAATTGTGAGATTCTATTGTGACGTCTGGATTTATCTCTTGGAGAGTATTGGCCGCTGCCTCCACTTTACTTTGTCCAGCTTGATGAGGTTGGAAAAAGAGGCGATTCATATTGGCCAATTCAACTTTGTCATAGTCAAATAATATTAACTGGAAACAAACAATATCACAGGGATAATTGGAAGTCAATGAAAAAATTACAAGTGTTCACACTTTTGCACAAGAATAAAAGAAAGATGCTCAATATCTTTGAAATGTGGTGATGGAGTCAGATTATTCATGTTCTATGATAGACTGCAGAATTACATACAATGTTACATGTTATCAAAATAACTAATGTTTCCTTTCCTAATTTAAGCTAGAACCTTGTGTTTAGGACATAACATATGCCTTTCATTAAAATAATATTAATTAAAAATACCTAAATGCGATCATTAAATATTCATGAAATGGGTACTATTTTCAACTCCATTCTTCATAGCCTCAAGTTGAGAGATATATAGATTGTTATTACTTCTAAAGTTTACCATTCTGACAATGTTCGTTGGAAATGTAATAAGATTGGTGAAGGGCACAGTGTAAGTAATATTAAAATAAGAGAGTGTAAGTAAATAATTTCAATTATTTTCATAATAAAACACTGATAAAGTACAGTGAAGACGTTTCAGTTTAAATAGGATATTAAAAAAAATTACTAACCTTTCCAATACCACACCTTGTCAACATTTCTGCAGTAACACTTCCAACACCACCAACTCCCACAATAGCGACAGAATATTCACGAATCTTTTCATAATTGCCTACAATTCCCATGCGCTTTAGTGCCATCAAACGACTGAAAGCAAAACATATGTCAGGTTGAAACTTAACATTTATCAAGTATTTTTACCCAAATTGAATCAAATACATATCGCGTTGGATATTCTAACCTGTACGGGTTTGAATCCACGACTTCCGAAGATATTTCGGTGATTTTTTCGCGTTTTGGACCTTTACATTGTTTCGATCGTTCTAATTGAAATTCTAAATTCTTTATTTTCAAAAGTAACTCCTCGACTGTGGCCATTTTACGCAATTTTTGCTATTCAATCAAGCGTATCGTTTACAAACAGATTATCTATATATTTAAGGAAAAGCAAGACTTATAACATTGAACATAAACTCCAGTAGTTACAGTATATATATATCTTTATTCTATGCATAAACTCAATACAAAAACCACGACTGCAAATTGTGACACTGACAGTAACTTTGACAGTTTATATGAGTATTGCCATATTAAAATGTAATAATATTAATGAGAAATGAATAATCGCCCAATGACTTTTCATATAATATATTGGAAAATTGTTTCACAAAAAACAAAAAATATTTTAATTATTCTGGTTCAAAAATTTAAGTAAATCAATTTTATTTGAGTGGCAAAAATGATGCAGACTGGATCCGATTCCAACTTGGCTCATTGATGAAACCTATCTCCGACCACGAGGAAACATCAAAGTCAATGTGAGGAAGAAAAGGAAACAAATTAATGAAGGTGACACTTTGAAATTATTTCAGCACGGCGGATTTATTTTAAATAACATTATTGTTTTCAAAGTTCATGGTAAATAAATAAAAAAAACACACGCAAATAGAGTACAAAAAAAAACAAAACACGTGGCATATGATAATCAAACTCTTAAACACAACCGTGGCCGAAAGTTCGCCAGAGCTCAACCGAGTTTGCGTCAGGCTGGCAGGTCCTTGTACCCGGCGTGGTTTCCTCTTCTCCTCTTCCAGACAGTCACTCATGGCTGGCTCCGTGCCACACGGCAACGCTATGACGGCACATCTCTCACCTCAGCGAGAGAGGTGGCGGGCCAGCTGGGAGCCTCAACAAAGGCGAACCAACGCTGATACTGTTGGTTGCATTGAAAATTTTCTGCATAAATGGCGCTCCACAATATGATCGAAAACAGAGTTTTTTTTTTATTATATATACCAGAAATTACATTAATGTATGAAACACGAAAAAATATTGTAAGTAGGTATATCACAGTATAATAACAACTATTCTTTGGTATATATTTTTCGTGAAGAATAGGTAAAATTTGGATTTTTTTCAATGGCAAGAATAGTAATTAAAATATTGAAATAGTAAAAAACTCAACCGCTAGATTTTCATATTATCTTTCGATTGAAGTAAAAGTCTACATTATTGGCCTTGTAGTTTTTTGATTACTCTCATTAAAATAATATAAAAGGGTTTTACTAAAACTAATTTTAAAAGAAAAGTATTGAACAAATTCAAAATGAAAAAAAATCTTATGCAATAGAATAAAGATGTAAATAAAAACTGTTGTTTTTTTTAAAAAACGTATCTTTTGATGGTACTAGGGGAAATTTTTTCAAAATATACTATATAATATAGCCTACTATAGCCTCTTAAACGACAGGAGCAAAACGACAAACCACTCTCTATGCTACAAATTCCTTAACTTGCAACATGCAATGTATTTTCAGAGAAGACTGGCTTCTCTGGACTGGAAATACTGGTTAGTTGGAAGAAATTGCAATATGACAATAAACTCGCCACTTGCGCAAAGTGCAAGAAAGTGTTTATTGTTAGTTTTGATTGATTTAAATATATGCTGTCGTTTCATTCGCTTCTCTAGAAACTTGTTTACGCGTAAATAAGTTTACTTGGTTTACAAAATGTCAATACTCTGCTATCCAGTTTGGATGTCTCATATTAAGAGGCAATATGAGATTCCCGGACAATTGACCGTAGCCGATTGACCGTACGCCCTTTTTTCCGTATGGAGACAATTTACAATTTATGGGGACAATTTACCGTATGGACAGTTGACCGTGAGGACAATTCACCGCACGGACAATTGATCGTGGGGACAGTTGGCCGTGAGGACAATTGAACGTGGGAACAGCTGACCGTACGGACAGTTGACCGTGAGGACAATTTATCGTAAGGACAATCGACCGAATGGACAATTCACCGTGCGGAAACTATTTTTAATAATAAAAATACTTTATTTTATTTTGTATATTTTTTGCAATATTGGTTTTACATAATTTCAAAAGAAAACAAAGAAGTTTAATAAATTATTTCGAAACCTACATTTTCTAATTAGTATAAATCGATATCCGTCTTGAAAAATCAAAAAAAAGAACAAGAAGAATTTTAAAAACAGACGTCTTCTTAAATTTTTAAAATGTAGCAAATTAGAACTACATAATTACCGCTAATTTTGTAAAATTTCGTTTTCATCACTGCCGACATATTGGATTTCTCATAGTATTTTGAAATCAAAAAATGAAGGCAATCGGTTCGTCGCCATAAACGAACATTTTTTTCACGCAATTTATTTATTTCATACGAAAAAAAGTTTTTTGTTATAAAAAAATAGTTTCCGCACGGTGAATTGTCCATTCGGTCAATTGTCCATATGATAAATTGTCCACACGGTCAATTGTCCGTACGGTCAACTGTCTCCACGGTCAATTGTCCTCACGGTCAACTGTCTCCACGGTCAATTGTCCTCACGGCCAACTGTCCCCACGGTCAATTGTCCGTGCGGTGAATTGTCCTCACGGTCAACTGTCCATACGGTAAATTGTCTCCACGATCAACTGTCCATACGGTAAAAAGGAAGTACGGTCAATTGTCCACGGTCAATCGGCTACGGTCAATTGTCCGGGCACAACAATATTATTATAAAAAATGTTATGCAACTTTGATATTGTAGCGTACCTAGCCACAGTTTTCAGAGTGCAAAGTCCTAGGGCTTTATAAATATTCAAATTATTTACTAATTGAAATATTTTATTGCTTAAAATAAATCCTTTATTATTTTGAATTGAAATAATAATGAATATGTAATGGAAAGGTATTTTAGACACAATTTCAATTGTATATTACTTTTTTGGTTTATTTCCATGCTCGTTTTATCTGTACTTTCTAGCGCACCACATGCTGTAGATAAAACGCACTAAATTCAACAAGCGCCCCCTTTCTTTGAAAATCATCTTCTTTTTCTTTTATTTGGTGCATTAGATTTATTTGTGCCTGTGGCACGACGGGACTATTTTAACCAACAGTGGATACGACTTAGTGACTCTATAAGACTGGATATTTCAATACATATAAATGGGATATTTATTTTAAGACTTGGTAAGTGATGATTTATTGTGAATTTAAAATTTCCTTATCTACTAGTCGTATTTAATAAAAAAATCTTTTGATTATATTTAATGATTTTTAATTACAATTTATGGCTTTCCTCTACGAAATTCATACATATGTAGGTTTAGTAGATTATTAGGTAGGTACCTACTCAATTTATAAAATTAATTTCAAAAATAGTTCTCTCTCTCTCTATCTTCCTTACTGCATGTCCGCATATCCTCCGCCACCAAGCTCTTCCATCCTCTGTTGGGACGCCCTTTTTGGTAATTTTGGTCTTTTCACACTAGATACTCTAGTGCAGGGTTACATATGTTTTCTGGCGGTTTTCTTCGAATATGTCCAAACCACCTCAGCCTACTTTCATCAGCTTATCGGAGACATCGCGAACGCCCAGGCACATCTACTAACCGTCATATTTCTTTATTCCCCATAATGAGGCAGACAAATAACCTTTGAGTGCCTCTGTACTTTACATATACTTATATAAAATTAACATTTTCACTAGGTAGGTATGTCGTTATCAGATATCTTTCTGTCATAATGTACCAATCAACAAACTTCTTCGAAATAAAATAAGTTCACATTGAACTTCACAGGGTGCTACAATGATGTCAATAAATAAAATAGTCTCATGCCACATTTATTTTACGTTGGTTAGGGAATAGAGCAAGACTGCAAGAGTGAGCGTTTCAGGCGAGATTTAAAAATTGAAATTGATGGGGCAGGTCTAATGTACAGTGTTTTAATTGCTCCATAACCGAGCAGCATGAATGGTTAAGGAAGATGAATGATGTTCTGCAACGTGTATTATTGTATAACTTGACATGAATAATGTTTGACTGCCTACTGCTATCTTATACTTACTTGAAAAGTATCGTTTATTGAACTTATTTATATCTTCTTCTTCTTCCTTTTCATAGATCCATAGATCTGTTTCTACCACTATTCTGTCTCCTGCGATGTGGACTGCCAACTATCTCGCACATCTCTTTGGAGGTCTTCTTCCAGCTGGGTTCTCCTGGAGAGCGATACGTGGGAATCTATTTTCAGCCATTCTGTTTACATGTGAGCTCCAATATCGCCTCCGCTGTCTTCCCCATCTGACGATGTCTTCCGTACTACACTTTTTTCTTATGTATGTCAGTATTTCGAACTCGGTCCCTTAGAGTGTTTCCGGTTATACACCTCAATGTCCTCATCTCTGTGTGTTCTCAGAAGAGATTTTGTTCTCGTTGTGTCTGCTTTGGTCTCTACTCCGTAGGTTGCAATGGGTCTTACACATGTTTTATATATTCGGACTTTGCTTTCGATATATTTTATTTATATAATAAATATAAATGATTTCAATTCAATTTAACCCTCATAGACCGCATCAGAAATGAGACGATGTCTTAATGCGGTGTCGAGGATATAACAAGGTGTACATAGCAGAAAACGATTCTGGAGGGACCATGCCGAACGCATGGACGACAATAGAATTGTCAAAATTGTTAAGACAGAAATACCCAACAACAGAAGATTACTCGAAAGACCTGCAAAGAGATGGAAGGACATGCAGTTGGACATCCTCCTCCCAGGATAGTCCTCCCTCACAAACAAGTCAAATGACCTAATACACGATGGAGAAGAAGAATAAATGATTTCAAAACTGTATGTGAACGAGATTTCAAATTTTTTAGACGATATTCGAACCCGTGTCATCTGGATTACTAATCCAGCGCGCCATGCCACCGACCCATCTTTAGCTTCGTTTTCTTTCATAAGTCACCTCATATGTGCTCAGTGCTCGTGCATTCAAACTTCTAACTAAAAAGATGATTTTTTTTAATATTCATAAGTGCCATAGTAATAATTAATCTTATTTTTTAAAGTATTAACCACACTCTGTATAGTTGAATATCGATAGACAGGTTAGTATAGATACATGTAGGTACATTTGTCACACGTCGAGGGAAGAAGCCTTTTAGTACAATTCAACTTATCATAGTGTAAACAGCCTCACTGTTTTATCATAATTTCATTTAAAAATCCTAAACCAACAAAACTTATATAAAGCCAAATAGTGTGGTATAAACAATAATGTATAATGTTTTTCTCAAGTTATGCCATAATTAAACCACATTTTGTTAAAACCGGTACTTATAGTTGGTGTATTTAAATGTTCATAAACAACTGACATTAACGATTATTTGTGAATTATTTTGAAATATCCGGGATTCATTGAAAAATGTATGTATAATTGTAATTTCGAAAATGTAGGTTCCTATATGTATAAAAATATTTATTAGTGCATCAGTTTTCTCTCCACTGAAGAAAGATGAAGAATTATGATTTAGCAGCTTTCATAGTTGTTTTTCTTCAAACTCTCTACAGATGTCACGTAGAAAGTTAATTATTATATACTATGCATTTTGTCTTTGATATTATATAGTACATGGCTTATTCCGCATAAACAATAATATTTAATTTCTTAAATTATAAAATAAGTTTATTTCGAAAGCACTTGTGTAAAATTTTCACTAGAAGATAAATCTATTTTAAAAGATAAATATTATATAAAATATATTTACTAATTAAAAGTATAACAAACATTCTATAATAATAATCTAATAAACAAAGATATTCTATATTTTAATACTCGTATGTTTATATGTTCATACAAAAATGAAGAATATTTATTTTTGTGCGAATAGTACAAATATAAAATACATTCGTAAAATCACACCATTTTCCTATTCGGTGTGAGAAGAAAGAAGCGGACATGATAGGAAAAATAACATATTAGGTTTCTACAATTTTTTGAGAACTAATTACGGACCATTTCAAAACTTAAAAAGAACATAAGAGTGGCCCGGAGAACTCTAAAATCTAAAACCTTGCAGACGATGCACTTAAAGTGCCAAAGAGAGCTGATTATAGACAAACAGTAGGCTCACAGTACACTGAGTGCACCGCATTTTTAACAAAAAGTCTTTAAAGCTCTAGTTCTACATGTTCAGTGAGTCCAATGAAATTCCCTCGAACATCGTTGTAGAATTCTCGTCGGAATGTTGACACGAAGAAGTTATGGTGCATTTTCCATAGGATATGCTCAGATGTCTGATCAGGGTTTCCGGGTTATTTAATAACTTGTATCATTTTATTTTCAGAACTTATAGCATAATTACGAATTAATTTCTGTGGAATGGATGCGCCATCAACATCAGAACGTACGCCCCTTGTTGGGGCTCCGCCTGCTCCCACATATGTCTATACCAGCGCATCGGCACGTTTCAAGAAAGACAGACTGAGGAAATTGCAATGCTGTATCTGCTCAGTTCTATTGTAAGTTAATATGCTTAAAATATATATTATTGCTGTCGACAGACGGTTCTTGGTGAAAATACATGATGATACAGAATAATGCACTAGTTTTTATATCCGTATTCAGCCTTGAGATTCTGGTTTCGTGCACGTATCAAAGTTATTATGCGAAAAATAATTTATGATAATATATCCATCTAACTATATAATGATCTTGATTCTTAGATATTCTACAATAATTTACAGTACCTAGTAAATAGAAATATTTAAGATGTTTTTTTGTATATGCAAAGATAATAAAAAATAGTTCTGTGATGTTTTTGATTAGGTATATTTTTCACAACTCTATAACAAACGCTTATCAAATATAAATTAATTCAATAGGTGTTATCTATTTAAGCTTTGTCTACAGTGAAATTTGAGACTATTGATTTTCTATCAAGGAAGCCAAAAAAATATCACACCGCCTAAATAAATTACATATAAGGTTGATATTACTATCCTATACTTATAACAATTGTTCAACAGTACTAAATGTTGTTAAATAATTTACCTACTCCGTTGGTACTATTATTCCTCTACAACCATGATCCACTCTTATCATGGAAACGGCCCTTCACTCGAAAAACGTATTAAGAGAGTCCGGAGATCTCTAAACGCTGTAATAAAGTTTTTATTTCTTATTTAAATATGAATAGCAATAGCTTGGGTTTTATTTTTTCTTCTTCTTGCCAGCCATCTTTCCACATACTTGATGTAGGTCTCCTTTAAATTTTTCTACTCTTCTATTTTGCCTTTTATGGTCCAATGTTAAAATAAAATGAGATTATATTCCAACAAAAGTCAGGTTCGTGTTACTTCAGGGGTTTATTTATTAATATAACACTTTTTTGTTCATACATAAAATTACGTAGTACAAATAGCGGACTTATTGCCTGGAGGCAATTTCTTTAAGTCAACCATCTGAGATCAAAACTACATACTTAACATAAGGTTCCTCAGGGCTCTCAATTAAGGCGCTTGTTAACGTGAATGTATGGGGATGTTTACAAATAATATGCACACTTATTGCCTTCTAATGTATGAAAAATAAAAATAATATATGAAATAAAAGTAAACAGTAAAAAAACAAAAAAAGTTGAAATAAAACTAATTTTACTAGAAAAGTAATTAACTAATTTCTTTTTTAAAAAACTCAGTCGATAGAATAAATATGTAAAAATAAAATGTTCCTAAAAAAAGTAAACAAAGACGTATTTTGAGGGTTCTGAATAAGAGATTTTCAAAATTTACTATTTGGCTCGGTTTTTTTAGTTTAGGTACATCAATCACTTTATACTCTATCGTGTATTACGTTTGCTGAAGACATTTAAGTTATTATTGAAGTCATATACCTACTTTGAGTCAGAGAAGTCTATTAAACACTCACTGTCAATTGAGAGATTAGATATTATTGATCCTTTTTACATCAATGATTTTTAAAAGCTCTTAAGTTACATGATGATTCCAAAGGAATACCTTTGAACTTCGCTGTAGGATGTTCGTCGAATTGTATACAAGTATCGATATGAAAATCTTTACAAGTATCAAAATAAATTATATAATACTACATATTTTAAGTTCTGGTACAAGATTTGCTGTAGGTATATGAAGGGTTTTCCGCATCGATTTTTTCACAGTTTTCCGAAAATTCGCAAATTTGAGATTTCAAGAAGAATCATAAACGTTATCCTATTTGTTAATTACATCACAAAAGATTTTTTTTCATAAAAGATTTTGGGGAAATCAGGCACAAAAAAGAAGGATTATGATTGATTGGTCTAGGACCTAGGTGAATGTGGTCACTGAAGTATACGCTTTCGCAAATTGATTAATATAATTTAAATCTATCCAAACTATACATAGCTACGAATATTTATTTCTTAAAGCAATATTAATTCTTGTACTTACTATGTAGTGTTTATTGAACTAATAGACACTAGATAATATTCTCAACAGAAACCTAAAACCACAATAAGGTCTTGTTATGGTTTCCATATTAAATTACCATCGTTATTCAGTCATGGGGAACTGACGTAATATAACATACCTAAATATCTTCACATGCACATACTTATATAACCTATTACTTTTTTGCACGTAGCACATTCAGATCATGGGAACTTGTATTTGCGACACCTGCAATTTTTTTCGCATAAAACCTATCTAAAACTCGATTTCCAATATAATAAACTATGGATAAAAAAACTATAAAAACTAAACTAAAACGAACAAAACTACTATTTCCTAATAAACTATGGGTCTTAATTTTCCTATAATTTAAGATACGTAGGGATTTAAAGATTATATACTTACGTGTTTCATTCGTTTCAACGGTTATTTTTTATTTTATTTTCCATTTAGTTACCTTTTTGGACTTAAAATGAAACCGGTCGAGATTTCGTTCAAACCCGGGTCTATACTGGATCGCTGTTCAGCAATTATTCTTCTTCCACCACCACCCGTTCTGCTTATGGAGGAGACTTACGAAATTCTGAAAGAACACACGAAGAACATACAAAGAGTGCGGAGAACTCTAAAAACATGCAGACACTGCGCTTAAAGTGCCAAAGAGAGCTAATCATGTGGAAACAAATGGCTTGTGAAGATAAGAGTGCACCGAATTTAAGACAAAAAGTCTTGAAAGCCCTAAAGTTGCTTTGTCCAAAGAAATTCCCTCGGACATCGTTGTAGAGTTCTCTTCGGAAAGTTGACACCGAGAAGTCAGTGCATTCCCATAGGATATGCTCAGAAGTCTGTTCAGGGATGTGACTTATGACATGTGGACAAATCGGATAAGTGAAAACGAAACGCTTTCAGCAATTATTAAAGTATACTTACGAGTGTAGAAACGAATTGAAGCATGTAGTGCTTCTCGCTTTCGCGAGTAATTATAAATCAAAATCGCCAAACCAAGTAAATATATTTTTCTCTTTAATCCCGACTTTATTGTTAATCCCACGAGGATGCGAATCCCATACGTAACCAGTGGCGGCTCCTCCTAAAGGGCTCTGGGGCTCAGCCCTCCCAAACACTTTGTTCAAAAGATTCCAAAAATTGAATGTAATGAAATTTTGAGAACACATTATTTTTCTAATTATTGTTTGCCGTCTTACGCCCGTAGTATATTTAGTGAAAGTATTTAAACCTACCTGCTTTGTAAAGCAAGCAAGATTCTATGAAATATTTCATTCCTCGGGCACAGTCGACTTGTGCCCGGAGAAACCATACAATTCACGACCGTCCGCTGCCGCCGCAGCTAGCCGTACAAGGTGAATGTATGCAGATTTCGAGCAAAACGGGGCAGTGCCCGCGAAGGATTATAGTATATTTACATTCATTCATATTTCATCGTACATTGCGATGGTCGAACGCTTGGTAGTCAGTTGCAATTCCTTGAAGTTAATATTAATTGATATCGTAATATTACATAGTTTAAACTATAAATCATCCCAAATATATTGATATGGAATACACCGATAATTTTAATATACGAAAATAATATTGTTCCACATATATTATATGCTTTCTGAATTCTGTTGTAAGTTAATTTCTCTTCTAGGTAAAATTATAATTTTGAGCCCTTCTAAGATTTAAGGTCACCAGCCGCCACTGTACGTAACCATAGATTTTCGTTTCATTTTATGAAGTCATCCTTATTTATTAGTATAATTTATTGATATCGCGACTACTCTCATAATTACAAAAAACACAACAACTTTACTCCTTTTCTTTAAATTGAGATAGAAAAATCCTATGCATGTCTCCTTGTTGCGTTTTCTTTAAATTAATAATAGTAATGTTTTCCACGAAGCTTATTTTATTTTCAGATTAACTTTCACTTTGGCTTTGGTAATAACAGTTTCCTACTACATAGAAAATCCCGCACCTGATGATAACAACAGCTCAGATACGGAAGGAAATGGAAACCTAACACAGGGGAATCTTGCCATGATGACTCTCCTCACACTTTCATGGCCGAGATCAGGTATATTTCGTCTTTTGAAATTTTAATTACAGAAAAATACTATACAAACATTTCGGATATTGATAATTAATAGAATATTCAATAGATAATCAATAGATAGCATAAGTATATATGCTGTAGAGGTGGGGGCGAGAGGCCTGCCCGCAAAATCTTTGTATTCCTACTTTAAAGACCTGGGTCTCCCAAGAGGTAAAATAAAAGAACTTTTGGATAGGGTGGATAAAGCAGCATTATCCGCATCCTACTGGATTTGGTTGCGCAGGGGAGTGGAGTATCAGTCGGAGATTGGTGGGTGAGTGATGAGCGTGACTTGAGTCATAAAGGGGCCCCTTAATCCCGCATACATGGTCGCAAGCCCATGTGGCTCGCCTGTTCTGGCTGGTACTCTGATCGCCTGCGCTCGTGGGCCTGGATTCATGAATCCAGTGAAACCACGATTGCCTTTCTCTTTTGTATATACGTTTTGAATTAACTTTTCCACGTTGGATTTTCTACAAACATTTCGGATATTGATAATCAATAGAATAACGTTTTTGAATTAACTTATCTACGTTGGATTTTGTGCAAAAACGTGTCCAGAACATTAAAATGTGAGTAACCAGCTTAGAATAGTGCTTCCACCTTTTCTATTATCGTTTTCAGGAGTCCCGTTTATCGAAAATACAACAGGCAAAATAACATCTTATAATATTCAGAATTCAGAATGAGGTTCATCGCCGATTCTGAATGTTGCCTTTTTAGATGAGATGAGACTAGTGTATGAGTATACACGCACATCTCGTGCTTTCTTTTATTTAATTACTACTTTTACAATCAAGTGGGAAAAAAGAGCCTTAAAAGTGAAAATATATACTAATTAAAACGTCGCATATTCAAAAAATGATACGATGAAACGTCCCATTTCCAAACCATGATAGAGCAGAAATTAACACATCACTACGCTGGTTAATGTTATTCATTATTGTCAATTTCCAGATAGACTGCAGGGCAACTGGTCCAGCCCAGAACCTATGTCTGTGGAGCTGGCCGCGGCAAAGGCAGCTGGTGCCGAAGCCCTGGCAATGCGAGACAGGTTCGAATCATCAATATCAAGCAAGGGCCTCACTCCAGGATCTTCGTCACATAGGGCCCAGAAAGCAATGGGAACCATGCCTCCTACAGCCCCTCTTGCCAGAGCAGGGTACGCCAGGGACCATGCGACTAAGCATCTGGCCGAAAGGTAAATACTCAACTCTAACCTCCAGCAAGCAACATGAACTTCTATATCTTCTCTGACATAGATCTTAAAGGTCATATTCTTTGTGAAACAGTGATAAGTCATGTAAGTTGTTTTTCTAGTGTGTAAGAATATTATTATTTTTTAATGTATAAATAAATTTAGTACAATACTCCTCTCTCGAACACGAGTTCACAATTCTATCAAGAGATCGACAATCTTTAAATATTATAGAAAAATTTCCATCATATTTTTTAAAAATAAAAATCTAAAACCAGTTTTCAGAGACATATTTGTCTCTGAATGCGGATGTGAGACTGACTTTTGGTTCCTAAGAAATTAAATGTATTTATTTGAAAATATTTCTATTACAATCATTTTTAAAGTAGTTTTTTTATAAAAACAGAATGCAAAACAATTTACATTACATCATTAGCGCTACAACCCTTGATGGGTCTTGGCTTTCATAAGAAGACGTCGCCATTCTTTCGACGGCTTTTTACTCCAGTTATATACTCCGCGGTTACTCAGGTCTTTCTTTTAATTAATTCGGTTTTTCAAATTCATAGTCCAAAGAATTCGATGAACTTTTTGATTTTGAAAAATCTAATTTTCAATTTAATGTGATTTTAGATCTGACAGAAGGAATGCTTCAAACTGGTGCTTTGGCAATGGTCCCCCGATAAACAATGCGTCTTGGTCTCTACCAGAGTGCTCAAAACCAGAAACGCCAATCGTCTGTCCGATATCGAGGTACCGCACCATCAATGGAACATGCAACAACCTTCAGCATCCCACCTCATGGGGAGTCGCATTTCATCCATTTAGAAGAGTACTTCCACAGTCATATTCGGATGGTAAATAATACTTATGTCGTCAAAACCATCACACATCAATCTTCAATACTTTCTTTCTCAAATATACTTGATTCATTGTGGGTCGTATTACGCATGTTATATAAGAAAACGGTATGATAATCTTTCCCTGTCCAAATTCTCACGTCGTATTACAGAAGTTATTTGGTATTATCTGTTATACCAAATAACTTCTGTAATACGACTTGAGAATTTGGACTGGGAAAGATTATCTTACCGTTTTCTTATATAACATGCGTAATACGACCCTATATTTTATTTTTCTGTTTATTTAGTTTCTTGTGAAATTGAACGTAGCTATTTGTGCCTATTCCAAATAGCCAATATATATATATATATCTATTTTGTACTCTAAATAGCGAAGTTTTCTCTGTTTTTAGGAGTGTCATCGCCTCGTGTGGCCATTGACGGCAGATCTCTTCCGTCAGCCCGTCAGGTGAGCGTCCAAGTACACAGGCCGGTCTACAGAGCTGATCCTGACTTCACTGTGATCCTAGCTGTGTGGGGACAGTTCCTCGATCATGACATCACAGCTACGGCACTCAGTCAAGGTAATCAAATAATCCAATCAGTTTTTAATTCATAATACATTTACGTCGAATATCTCTTATTGATTTTTGGTAAAAAAACTTCATTGAGTTTTAAGTTTCATGTTTTTAATATACTGCGAGGCAGTGGTTTTGGAGAGCCTGATCTCTTACAGGATCCAACTCCACTGTCATCGTTCACCAGTAGCTCAGTGATAGAAAAGCAAAAGTCTCTGCTGTCATAACTAGTGCTTACAATGACTCTCAGGGGTTCTATCTCGTCATAAACTTGAATGAGACCAAATAAAAAAATAAAATAATTTTATAAAAAAAATATTATATTAATAATTAAGATCAAATTTAAAGAAATAGATTTGTTGCAAGGATTCTTGAGATAAAGACAAAGTTTTTAAGAACAAATTAACATTTATTTTTAATATTAAGTATTGTACAAGTTTACTAGTTTCAATCTCATGAATGAATCTATTATAATTTAAATAAAAGATATGAAGACTAACTAAAATATTAAGGCTGTTAACTCTTAAATAATATAAGTAACATTAAGAATGTAAATTACTTGAAAATATAAAACATCAAAAGATTTAAATCGTCAAAAGAGAATTCTCTTTATATTGGAATGTTAAATAAACCGAACTAATAATAAGTATGAGAATTGATATTAAGTTTATCACAAATTGAAGATTCACCGATAAACTATAAAAAAATAAAATCATTCTACCTACGCTCGTCTCAATCTAAACTCTACTAAATGTTATAATTTATTAATTTCAAATACAACAAATAAAGAAATCCAGGATGAGTCAAGGACGTCATCATCACTCTTCATACGGTGAACTTTATACATCAAAATTCACCCCTTCAGAGATGAATGAAGTGTGAATGAGTTTTTAATATTCTGAAATCCATATTGTGGTAATCAATTAGTACAGAGTTTCTTCATAGTGAATGGCATCATCATATGAACAATCCAAACTTCAATATCACGTCGAATCTTCTAAATATTTCCTTTTTGGATAGATTAACATGAAATCAATCCTCTCAATGTCATCCCTCAAGTAAATCCTCAGTTAAAATCCAAATTTATAATTTTCTTTTCACAGTCATCTTTAATAGAACTTTTCATAAGTTTTACTTCCCATGGTCACATTCTCGTCGATAAAAATTGATATACAATCAATATGAGTCGTCTCATGATAAATTATAGATGTTCAAACAAGATGTCAAGTACCAATACAAAACATGAACGAAACAGGACGAAATAAACGTGGTATGTTAATCAAATTGACTTGAAACGACGAAGGACAGGACAAAAAATAAAACGGGTAGGAATAATGGGAAATCTGACTTTAGACTTTCCTATGAAAGGAAGAATGATTTACGCTTATAAACTGTATCAATTCACGATCTACCACAAATATTGTATGTAATAAAATATCGAAAGGACTTACCCATTTCCCCGTTTCACTATTTTTAATTAAATAACGTCACCCGCCATCTTATAAATGGCTGTGACTCGTTAACACAACAATTTTATTAAGAAAAAAAGCGCCTTTTCGGAATGACAATCCTATTTAAGCGGTCAAACGATAAATGTTGCTAGTTTGCAAAATAACTCAGTGTGTCAATTTTTTAAAAAAAATATAAATTATTTAATTTTATCTAATTCCTAACCAGGATTTATAACGTAACGTGACAATACATACACAAACTGGTATTGATCATTTGACGATTATCTTCTTGTGATGAGCATATCTAGGTCCCTAATAAAATGTATTTCGACCATAACCGGGAGAGCATGAACATATCATGATCTTGAATTTGCTCATCATCACTAGTGAGGTTGCTCAAGCAACTTCATTATTCAACCTTAATTTGTTAGATCAACTAAACTTCGATGATCCAAAATATAATGTTATCAAAAAATGCAATAGAATACAAAAATGTACTTTTGCTGTTTATTTCAGGAATCAATGGTTCCTCCATATCATGTTGCGAAGCTTATGAAACTCCAGGAATGATCCCTCATCCAGAATGTTTCCCGGTTCCTATAGGTCCAGGAGATCCAAACTATACCAAATACAACATCACTTGTATGGAGTTTGTTAGATCAGCGCCTGCACCATCTTGCAATTTCGGTAATATTTTTTAAAGATATTAATAAATAGACATAAATATTTAGGGTCGTATTACGGGAGTTATTTAATAATAATGTAAGAAAAAGTTGAGGTCCCGTAAGCAGTATTTTCGTAGTACGGCACCTTACCTTTTTCTTACATTTTTCTCAAATAACTCTTGTAATACGACCCTTATTCTTACTAGTGATCGCGCAGAGGTTAAAATTCTACCATAATTCATTACATTTTTAAGTTTGAAAAGTCATTGCACCTGGATATATAGTAAAAAACATTAAAATATATTATAGTATATAATTTTTTAATTGATTTATTTATTTTTTGTACAAATGCATGCTGACATTACGTGTTTGACATTGGCAGTATGAAAGAAAACAATGTATGGTTTGACGTGAAATATTTTTTATTTACTTTAATGTAGCACATATTGCCAAGTATAAATCTTAGCTTACTACACTTCTCCATATGAACATTAACCATGCCAAATCTCAACTAGATTTCT